>RJJA01000332.1:0-66116 GCA_003724045.1 Lepidurus arcticus
CCCCCCCCCCGAACCAAAATCCTGGGTACGGGCCTGATTGTAACGCTAGCTTTCCAAATCTTTTGCTTTTATTGTTAATTTATTCCTCTTCACATTGCTCCAGCGTTTCCAAATCCGTTGGAATTTTTCTTCTGTGACCAGTTCCAAAAATTGGATTCTAAAGTTATTCCAATGAGTTTCTTGCCTCTCCCCCGGAAAGTCTTATTTGTGGTACCCAAGCGTTCCCGTAAAATTTCTGTTTCCAAAATTGTGCGTTTTGTTGTACGGTCTGTAATTCTTGAAATAAAAGCCAAAGATTGTAACATTTTTGCGTGATTTTTGAAAAAATCCGCTAAAAGGGGTGGGACCTCTTCAAAAGGGACGAATCCTATTGGTGGATTCGGCCAAAAAGGGGGCGTGGCTCCTTTTCGGGCTGGGAAAGCTTTTTCAGGGCTTTTCTCCATAAGGAATAACGCTGTATCAAGGGGGTCCCCTTGAAAAATCGTCGAAAAATAAGAGCCTCGCCCCTTCCCCTGTTCCCAACTTCCCTGCTCGCTTTCCTATCCCCAATATTCGAATATAGGAATATAAGGTTGCTGGGAAGTCATAAGGTATAGAGAGAGGAAGCCATTTTATTTTCGTTTTTTTCACGAAATAAAGTGCCTCGACCGGGGATCGAACCTGCAACCTTCCGATCACAAGCCCTGCGTCTTATCCACTCGGTCATACGCTTATATATAAAGGGCGTTGAAACTTCTATAAATCCAACATATGAAGGAAGCTGTTCTACGATTTAAAATCCTTCTAAAAGGTCCCTTGAAAAATCGCGAAAAATTGTGAGCCTCGCCCCTTCCCCTGTTCCCAACTCCCCTGCTTGGTTTTCTATCCCCAATATTCGAGCTCGTGAGGCCGAGGCTTCACAATATCGAATATGGGTATAGGAACCTTGCCGGGAAAGCATAAGGTCCAGAGAAAGGAATCAATTTCACTTGTCGTTTTTTTACAAAATAAAATGTCTTCACCGGGTTCCGAACCGAGGACTTCTCGCATCCCACGGCTGCTTGTTATCCATTCAGTCACACGGTTATATTAGATCCAGGTTTGAAACTTCTATATATTCAACGTGTATCGCAAGATGGTATACGTAGGAAGCATCCATATGTTTTTCGATTGATAAAGGTTAGACGGTTCGCCTATAGCCGTACCTTATATTCTCTAGAGGTTTGCGTATGTCGTATTTATTTGTATGTATTTAAAAATTTAATAAAACAACCTTACTTAATTTTGGTTAGCGAGTCAAAATAGATTTTTAAAAAAATACAAGACCATGTGTATGCTTTAAATAATTTTTATTAAAAGGTCACAACTATCATTTTATACAATACAATTTTTCAACGATAACCTATGGTCCATAGGTTATAACCAATATTTATGTCCTGAAGCAACTGTAAACAATGTGGAGGGCGCCAAATTCAAACGGCTACGACATTTCCGCAAATCGGGCTTCACAGAAATCTCTGATTAATTACGGGTTTTAGTCCAGCCCTAATTTTTCCTACGTCACTTAGAACAAAAGAAACCAAGGTTACAATCATATTTGTCGAAATAATTTTTGTAGTCATCCCATGAATGTAGCAATCATGAGCTAAAAGTGTAATCTTTGCAATTATTACATGACTTCTGTTTTATTTATATTCTTATTTCTTGGCGACATGTTTTTGCTTGCTGACAACACTGCTTATGCTTATAAATGTTTTTTTTTGTACTCAAGACTTTCCAAGTCGATGACTTCGATACACTTTCAAAGTTTGGCTAGACTAAGGCGTTTAAGTGGAACGTACAAAACGCGGCTCACGAAACTGAGAAATTGGTTGCTTCCATACACGTTCATTGAACAGGACAATCCGTCTGTACTACTCATACCAATACATCGCATGCAACGCAAAATGCTAATTTAATACGGGTTCATGTTAATTTGTGTTTCATTTTTATGTTTCACCTGAATACGTCAATAATGACGCAAACTGACGACACAGGAGCCTTGTTAAGCGAGAGTCGATCTGGAAGTTCCCTGGAAGCTCTGAAACGCTCACCGAATAACAGTAAATTTGCCTTTCTTCGATAAACACTTTTAAGCACTAAAATGCATTAGCTTAGACATACTTCATACACTTTTGGTGATGCCATTAGCTGCCATGATGAAATATAGCAGGTTATCCACACTTGCAAATTGGTTAAAAATCTACCCTAAACATTTCTCGGCACGCCTTATTTTAGCTTAACATATATAAGCCTATTGCTTACCCAAAAGAAAGCGAACAAAAAGGCTCGTAAATAAAATTGTAACTCAAGTATTAAACGGGATGATTACTCATTCCAAGCCCAAAAAGTTGTGCTAATAAGACTCAAAATTGTGGGGGGAAAAGCTGTTACACCAGACTTGGCCTGTGCCCTCTTTAATAGCTACACTTTCTTAGTCTTCGCTAACCAATATAAAGTATGTGACGGTTTTTCAACTAATGCTGCTTTAGGCCTCGGTCCAGTAAGCGTCTTCGCTTTCCTTCCGACTAAACAAACGGAGTCTTCCTGAATGCTGCGTCGCACTGCCAATTACTTCCATCCATCTAAATTCAACAAATTAAAAAAATGCATATCAACTTATCGTCTTGATTAAATTAGTATAAGTACCTGTTGAATGTATATTCACTTTCAGCTCGGAAAAAGTAAACGTGGTTCTTAAACTGCAACTTAAACACGTACTCTTTTTGGATATTATCTTGTTCGCTAGGGCTCGTCACTGAATAACCCAACAAAGGCAAGCTGGCCAATGGAAAATCGTCCTAAAAATTACATCCATGTTTAAACCCGTTCTAATTTTAAGAAGAAACTCAACTACGTCACTGTGATGGTAAAATAAAGAACCATCAACAGGCGTTAGCCTACGATGGATTTTCGATGAAAAAAAAATCAACTTTACTTGAAAGGTTTTGTAGAAGAAAAGGCAGAAGTTGGTGAAGACAACCCACAATTTTTGCCAGCCATTGCTATTCTTGAATTTCCTCAACAAGTACCCACTCAACTGGTTCTAAGGAACAAAAGTACCAAAATATACATAAGTATGTGTAATATAATGGTTTGAGAAATAAATAACTACCTCGACTGAAACCAAATGATCCTTAAAGCTCACGGACGTGTTTCTGTGCCAACATACATGCACTGTCGTATTGCTACGTTGCTGGGTCGTTTTTTCGCTGCCTGGTCGTGTACCTTCATCACTTCCATACGATTTGTCCAAAACTTCCTCGGAAGAACCTGGAACAAATAGCTTTGTCTTTTAGAGAAAATCAATTGCGAAATAGGCTAGTTCACTTACTACAGGACTTCAGTGAGAGATAGTGTAGCTTATTATCGCCTCCACGCTCTTTGGCGGCTTGAATTGCTTGGCTCAGATCTTCAATCCACTTATCTTTTTCTTCTTGGGAATGAGCAGCGACCAGAAGTGCTCTAAACAATATACAAGAATTTTTAATCCTAACTAAAACTATGTTTACGTGTTAACTTTACCTATTCCCCCCGTAAATCGTGAAACAATAGGCGTTTCCCATTTTGGCATCGCTGTCTTCCACCATCACGCCCCGCAAAGGCAATTGTCCATGCACCTTGAACTGCAAACATGGTCCTCCAGCACGATTCGTGTAAAGCAAAACGTCTGAGAACTGAGAACGAATACAATTTTATTCCCCCTTTAAATTTAACTTCCTCTAAATTCAACAATTCCTTACCAAGAAAAACATGCGTTGCTGAAATCCTTTACGCGATAATTTCTGCAAACAGCCTTCTCGCAGAAATTCTCTCCCCATTTGGAGCACATTATCCATCCCCACCAAGTCTCTTTGCAACTCAACCAATTTCCCAAAATTTTCCTACAAAAGGACAGGAATTAAATTTAAAATGTACGAGAATTTCCTCTTTTGTTACAGAGATGTGAAGGTTTTGCAATATATGTTGCGTAGTCTGGGACAAATGGCACCGGGCTTGGTAACAGTCATTATAGTCCGGATGTTCAGATCCGTAATGCTTTATCAATCCTAAAGTAATAACATTTCTTAAATTTGTAAGTTCAAAATGAATTTCTAAGTGAACTTACGATCCAGAAGTAACTGATAGTGAAGCAAGCGCTGTAACGGTTTCAACATGAAGGTGTTGAGGGGCAGGTAACAGACTTTTTGTGTCTCAAAGTCACGGTAAACTTGCTCAAACTTTTTATTGCGGCGATACGCTTGGTCAATTTTCTCCAAAATCACTCGATGCTTCTCCATATACCGACTATACACCTCCAACTTCCCTAAGGTCCTTAACATGATGTCCCCAATTCGCTGATAATCGCCTTTAAAAGTCGTATGACCACGCCCCTCCCTATTATAAAAAAATTATTAGTAAAATCATAAGAAATCTAAAAATATATTCCTTATAAGCAATATGCTCAGTTGTCATAGCTAAAAATAGTAGAAAATTAGTTAGAATACTAACAGGTATTTTGATTATAACTTATTTATAATTAAAGACCTAAACTCTAAAATTACCATGCCGCCAAACGATGTTCCACGTCTTTCAAGAAAAGACAGTGACTTTCATAAATGGGGTCGATGTGGGCAAATAACAATGCTAAAACCTCTTCAGGCATTCCTTCTTCCTTGCTGATTTCATCCCGGAACCACTGAAAAATTCAGTTTATTAGCCTCTTTTAACACTTAATTTAAATTTGACATACCAGATCTAAAACTTCCAGATCCTTTTTATAAGTCCGTTCAGTCATCAATAATTCTTTTGCTATGTAATATGATTTATCCCCGGCATGTCGCTAAATTAATAAACGATTGTTATTTCCAAAAATTGGTCTTTAATTAGTCCATGATTTACTTTTCTTCGGGTGTCAGGCTCATCACTACTATTCTTTGGACTAATGCAGTTATTATTGTCCAAGATATTCGCATGGTTCCTCAATGGAGACAAAGGTGGCGATTTCATGGAATCGTTATCACTTGCTGCAGCTTCTCCCGTCAGAATTGTCATGCTATTTCCATTCACGGTTGGCTGTACTACCCCTTCTTCTATTTTTTCCCCTCCATTCTCTCCTATACACATAAACAATCAAAAAATCAGTTCGTTTCATTACAACTCAAAACAAAGAATAACAGACAAAAATACAGCACTAAAACTCCAACAAGCATGCAATCCACTAAAATCAGAATGGCAAACTTACCCCAAAAATGTTAATTCACTCGTGAAGCCATAAAAGCAGCAAGAAAAGTGTTAGTGTTTCTTAGAAAAGCGATGGAAAATGCCAAGCTAAGGCGGTAAATTTATTGAGACCACCCACCCAAATCATGCAATTTTTTTTCCATTCGTTTGGCTCTGCTCTGTTCGCCAAAACATATTAAACAAACCACTACGAGGCATTGAAACGAACACCTTTCTCTTTCAAAGTACGAAACTAAGGAGGGGATACAATAACTTTGAGTTCAGTTTCATTATTGGGAGACGTTAAATCCAATGAAATAGACAGAAAGGGCTTTTTTGTCACATTAAACTCTGGCACATTAGCTCTGGCACATTAAACCAAGCCACGCCCCATTTTTTTTTATTACGTCTGAATTGAACAATTTTCAAAAAGGTTTTCAAAAAGGTGGGTTTGTACCAAAAAAGGAGGTGTATAAGGGCGGGTTTTGGTGTAATCGGCCAGACCTATTAATTCCTTCGATACAAAATTCAACGTTTTGTAAAAAAAAATGTGGCGTTTCTTCAAAATAACATTTAAGGATTTTTTTTTAGCCTGGGTAAAGTGGGCGTCCGTTCCGGTAATGCCATGTGGGATAATGCCCAGCCAAGGCTGCGTGTTGCAAAAGGAAAAGAAAGAAAACCGCATGAAAAACGACAAATCTTACAGGCACACAAAATTATTTAAATTTTCGTCCAAAATAGACTTCCATTCTTTTTGGTCAAAAACAAACGAAAAATATATATTTTTCATTCAAGGGTAGTGAAAAGGAGGAATAGGTCTGGCCGGTAGTTCGATTTAAAGGGAAGAGAATCAACAGAAAAATAAATAAAAAAGGATTACTTTAAAAGACCGAAAATACGGCGCGCTAATGAGCCTAATTAAGGGTATGGGAGATGTTTATTAAAAAAGAGAGAAAGCCACGCCTACTGGGATTCGTGTCGAGATTCTAGTTCCGAATCTGACTGATCTTCATTGCGCACGCGCAACCCCAAAGAGACGCAAACGCGTCGCCGAGTAGCGGGAGACAAGATTTCTTCAGCAGAAATCGAAGGATCGTCGTATTCACTTTGGTCTAAACTGATTGTAATGCAATCACCGATGAACCCTGATTCTTGCACACGATGCTCTTCGACTTCCGAGCTGTCGGACTCGGGGTCGAGTTGCAAAAGTGAGCTGGGCGGTGAAGGGAAGATTTCTGCGTCAGGATCAGCCTCTGAATCGCAAAATTCGACGTCTGGGTCTGCCTCAGAATCGCAATCTCTAACGCTGGAGTCGTCAACGGGTAGAAACTCAACAAACTCGTTGACTGGAGTAGTATCTTCTAGAGGATCGCCAGGGAAAGCGTCGTGATTCAGGTCCAAATCGAGGTTGAGCTCGCGGTGATTCCGATTGCTACAAACACTGGCCGAGAAATCGCTGCAATCGTCTAAATGATCGTCGAAATCATCGTCATCGGGTGGTTGAGTGATGGAAATCTTTGAATCTGATCGCTCACTAATACGAGAAAGCACTCGGACCGGGAATCCGTAGCCAAGCCCCTCCCCCGTGCTCAAGGGCCAGTGGCGATGGACACTGAACCGCGAATCGGGATCGTCGTCTTCTTCTAAGTCGGGAGGATCAGGCAAACCATCGTCGTCTAGGAAATCTTCGAGTTGCTCTTCAGACACAATTTGGTCTTCTAGGCTCGTTGAGCTCAAGGTATCTTGTCGGTGGATTTCGAATTCCGCGTCGTCATTAGAAGGTGATTCTCCCGAGTCTATTGACTCTCCTCCGATTTCCTGATCGTCTATGTACGGCAAAGGCCATTCGTCATTCTCTAGCTCTTCTAAATCTTCTTCCTCTGAAACTTTTGTACCGATATCTGATTCTCGTGATTCAACGACCCGATTCCCGTCTTCCGCTATGGAATCAAAGTTTTCTCGGCACGACTCCATGGATAGAGCTTCTTCATAAGGCGAAGAAGTCGACTCAGTGATGACGGTACTAAGAATCGCCAAATTCACACACTGATTCTCTGAGACTTTCTCCACAGCTGATTTCAATAATGAATCTTCCGTAGAACCATTGGACCCGGCCGACATACTAGGATCTTCCCCCTGTAGAACCACTGTGATCGGAAAGGATGGCGAATCAAGGCGACTCGAATCGACATCAATTCTACTCAAAGAATTCTGCTCGCAACAATCAAGCGTGTCGTCATGACTCGAATACGCCGTGGGCGGGGGCAAATCTTGGAACGCAACAAATTCTACTGATTTGGGTCGCATCAGGCTCCTCGCAAACAACGATCCTACAACGATTTCCGGCTGGTCCTTTCTATGAAAATGCCTAAAACTACGACTTCGCTGAGGATTTAGTGACGATCTCGGATTCCCATAGAGATTCTCACAAGACTTCGATAGAATCACACCACTCACCGGATTCAGTGCCCAATCTTCACCAAAATCCTCCGGTGGTGGCACGACTAGTATCATTTCAGATCCTTCCGCAACATTATATCGATGCAAAATATAAGGAATCGCTTCGTCACTCTTCCGATTCTCTGTAGATTGTACCTTAGAATCGCCGCATTCATTTTCATCATCTTGTGATAATAGATCCCCTGAATCAATGGAACACGTCCGTGTTCCCATCTTCCGATGCGAGTAGTCATGATTCTCGTCTTCCTCTGCCAATAAATCGTAAGAATCGTGCGACTCAGTGGCTCCATCCGTTGACGGTGCCCTAATAAAACTCCACACTGGCGTAGAAGGCGTGAGTTCGGTCTCTTCGCTTATTAAACTCTCTCGTGAACAGAAAGGGGGTTGGCTGGGCTCACTTTCCTCCCACGCAATCACATTATTCACACTTTCCTTCATTTTCCCTACATCCGCCGGTGAAATCACGATACAACTCTCCTCCTTTTCCTCCTCTTCATTTTCTTCGCAGACAGACACGCCCACTTGGCTTAGGCGTGGCTTTTGAGAGTTATGGACAGTGAGAGCAAAGTTATGACGCTGAGAGGAAACATGCGAGAGAGGAGATTGATTTGGCACCGATTCTAGGGTTAGTAAGCAGCCCTGACTCCGACTAGAAGAAACATTAACCTGCTGACCTGGATTGTTGCTGTTGGCACGCCCACCGGAGGGCATCCGGGGCAAAGAACCGTAGCCTGGTTGAGGGGGCGGGCCTGGGTGCTGAGGACTCGACGTAGCCGACGCACTAGACGTCACGGATGGTCCGATTGAAGGAGAACGGGAACGCGCTAAAGAAGCATGGCCAACGTCCTCACTTCCGCCCCGCGTAAGGGTGATTTCGTGCACGTCCACTGTTTCCGTACGTTCCGGTGAGGGAAGGGACGAATGGCGGCCTGAATGGCCATGGGAAGCGAAAGACAAAGATGTGGGCGTCCCTAATTAAAAAAAAAAGAAACGTAGCTTGATAAGCTGAAATGCAAAAGTTACCCACATAGTCGTAATTTGACTTTCCAACTTTCCAGACCCACTGATATAGATACAGTACATTTAATTTCATTCCTTTCATTTCTCAAACTCAATAAATCGTTTCTTAAGTAGACACCAGACATTCAAGCTCCACAATTTATGAGTTAATGCAAATGCCAAGAGCGGAGAAGGATTAAATAGATGAAGAAATAGCAAAGGGATTTACCAGCTACGTTGTCGGCGACGGGCAGTAATGGCTGTGCTGATACGCTCGTTCCCACGCCGGAGGAATGCAGAGGGCTCGTGTGTCGAAACGATTGGGACCTTTACAAAAAAGAGACAGCATTACTAACAAGCTCTGGAAAATGTTTAGAGAGGTCTTGGACCCATGAGTAAACAAAAAGATCAAAAAGATGGGTTTTTACGAACAAGAGCGTAAATATGAAAGAGTAAGATGAAAAGAACGAATGAAAATAAAACTAAATAGTAAATTTTGAATACCGCTGGAAGGATTGACGTTTGACATAATTCTCACGCACATATTCAATGACTTCTTTCTGCGTGCGGCCAGTGTATCTGGTGAAATTGAAAGGATTTGTATAATCATAAAAAGGCTTCTCCCAACACAGGAAATCACGGTTATAATGGTTATAAATATGGATGACTCATCTCCCGTTATACCTGAAGGACGAACCGCGAGCCATAACGCGAGGTTTGGGCTTGGCGTCCTTTTTCACAAAAGCGCACCGGAAAAAGCCATGGTGTTCCACGCATTTCTTCCAGAAATTTTTGCAAGCGTCCCGGTGATCAAACACGAACTCCACGGTGTCCTTATAATAGCCCTGTTAAAAATGCACAAGACCATGTTTAATTCATTCGTTCCCTCGTCAGAATTGTTTGCTCCAAAATTAGAAAAATCTCATGCATTACTAGCGTTTCGTAAGAGAAAAAGAACGAAAACATAAAAACTCAGGCTTACAGTTTGACTCACATAGCCCTCCGGGTGTAATTTAATAAGGAATTTCTTCCGTTTGAAAGATAATTTTCGTATCTTTGCCCAGGAGAAGGTATTGATTTTCGTGAAATTCTGGAAGACGAGAATTCCCATACTGGCCACCGCCAGGTTCAGCGGTACGCCCTCATGGTCCTATAAAACCCCATCAAAGAGAATAAACAAAAACATGTCTAAGAAATATGAATAAACACAAAAATCAATGCCCGTCAGAAGACATATAAGAAAGACAATCGATCCTTCAAAAGTCCGTCGTAGGAATATGAATATTTATATAGAGAAGTTGGCCTACTTTGGCTGGATGCATACGGCAGCCGTAAAGCTCACATCTCCGAGCCGTTTCAAGCAAATTAACGTCCGCCTCAGCCGGAGTTTGTCCCACGTGTTTCTTATGGTTTTCCATAATTCGTCTTTCAAGTTCTTCATCTTGGTGAGGTACAAATTTGTACGTCGACAGATAGGTGTGATCGGGGTAATCTTCTTCCACGAAATCTCCACATTCCGCTATTACGAATAAAATCAAGAAATTAGAAAATGATAAAGAGAAGTCAATAACTCCTATCTCGCTGGAAAGATGTAGCGGGTTTAAGTACACTTACATTGAACGATGTACGAAGCAAGTAATGCTGCTGTATTGTCATTACACTGGAGCCAGCCGTTGGCCAAATCGCGTTTAATTTGCAAACAGAACAAATATCTCGTAAACTCTTCTTCTAATTGTGCAGGATCTGGGGTATAGAATTTGATAGCAAAACGCAGCAATGGATTCACTAAGGACAGGCCCATCTGGCGCCCAATCGGCTTCTCCAAGTCGAGCCAATACTGAAATATTCGATAATGTAATCGATAACGTTGCAAACTTAAAATTAATCAATCACTAACCTAGTCAAAAATATGAATCGATTGTTTGGTTTTAAATAATACCAAATGAAATAACACAAATACTGCAATAACCGGACACTTATTACGGAATAAACAATACTAATGAGTTGTAAAAACCAAATACACCAAATAATTACTTAATAATAAACTGAATTAAATAATAAAATATAAGCTAATTATGATAAAGGAATTCTAAAATACGGCGCAAGTCAACAAATATGAATACTAACTTATAACCATGTTGTAATCGGCACTGTGTAATAAAAAAAAACAGCAAATTGCTGAATACAAATGAAGGGAAAGGATGTAGATACCTTGTTATCCGCCGAGTCGTCGTACTCCAATCCGAAGTAATCGGATTCCAATAAATTCAGTTGCTTGCAAACTTGGTCAAACAGCACACGCGCAATAGCTTTTACCTATAAACCAAGAACAATTTACACTAATAAAGCATATCACCCTTCTTGAACCACTTTAAGACATTCTTTTTCGGTTCTCTTTTTAAGGAGCCGCAATCAAAAACGCGAACATAAGAGAAAAATACTAATCAATAAAAACCATCGTTTCATATCTCCTAATATGTTCCGCTTTGGCCTGTTTTCTCCTCCAATCTTCCCTTTTCACCAGCCTTTTCTTTCAAGACATTCTGCGGCTTTGCAGCAATTCTCCCCTTACCCCCCAACGCGTCTCATACACACATTCACACACAATCTATTTTTACATTTCAACGTCGTATGCAAAATAGCCACACAACCTCACGTCATCTTGCCGGGAAGGCAAGCTTTTTTACTTTTTTAGACGAAAAGTATAAAAGAGAAAAAGAACATAAAACTCACTTGGACACGGAAAGTAGAGACGGAATCGTCCACCATTTGCACACGAATATCCACCATTTTCCCGCCTTTCGTGGGCCCAACGTTGGGTGTGCTGGTACTATTGGTAGGCGTGGTGTGATTTGCATAAAGTCCAGCTTGGTCGACTCCAGCTGGGGACGAATGGGAGTGGCTTAATTTCCCGGAATTGCTTTCAGTAGCCATTGTTGGCTATTGTCCCACAACTTCACCGGGGGATAAATCGCAAAAGGAAGCTGAGCAATGTGTAATTGGAGAATTTCTTCACTTCCGGGACATTGCAGACGATACCAGCCCACAGTTTTTGAGAACTGGTTAGATAATGATGGTGGAAACTTCTCCAGCTGCGACTTTGGTTCCAAAGCCCTCCAAAATATTCCTGCAGGAAGACAAAATTGTTAGGAAGTGGGAGAAATAGGCGCTTTTTGATGAGAAAACAGGATAGGAAAATTGTAATCCAAAATCTTAGATCTTAAATTCTAATCCTCTTTAGAACTCCAAAAATGTGAGACAAAACACTACATGTGACTAGATTGGCACAGGATGGTTGTGCTTAAAAGTTTTCCTGGCTGTTAAATCCACCAGCATAGACTTTCGCTCATTCAATTAACCACTTAACAGCGTCTTGACATGGGAGATGAATAGTTACTGAGATCTTTTGAAGTTGCGAGTCAGAGGGGAGTCATACCTCGGGTTCAAGAACGCAACTATTGGGGAGAAGCAGGTTTTCAACCTAAGCTAACAGGGATTTAAGTAGTTGAATCTGATGGTTTCTCTACCTCTGCTTTCTTCCCTATGGCTTCTCTATTTTCCGTTATTCTAAAATCTTTCACGAAGCTGAAATGTCTGGAGACAAAACTGATGTTCCCAACTATTTACTTCAATTAGCGTAAAAGAGAGCCTAAAATTGCTAGAGAATCCGTCAAGAACTAAATGTTGCACGTTTATTAAGGTTAAGGCAACCAAGGATTCTTATTTTTTCTTTTTGCCACGTTCGCAAGAAGATGAAAGAAAGGCAGAATTATAAAACAAGTAAATGTTTACCTGAATATTGCTTGGGTTTCGGAAACTCTGGGACACAAAAACTATGCGCAAATCACCGTGGCGTGTATCGTATCAAATACGGTTGGAAGAGACGGCAAGGAACCGCCCACACATGGGAAGAGGGCTTTAGACCACACCGACACAGATGCTTGTTCTCAATCCAATTTATGCGTCACCCACACGCTTTTAGCTACCTCTAATAGCTGCAATAGTTGCGAAAACGTATAAGAGCTTGAGATAATATCTTTTTGAGCAGCACTCGTAATCCAGAAGCAAAAATTTAGTCCATTTTTGACCACAATATTGACAGCCCCCATCACCGGCCGAACCCGACTGACACAACTACTTCTTACATTAGCTTAACTGCACTACCGCTAGGTAACGCGCATGGGTCTCGACTTGACGAATAACAATTATTACGGAATCATGCCGTGATCGTTCAAAAAGGTTTTCGTTTGCGCTGCCCAAGCTGACATAAAATGTGCCAATGTCGTGCAACTTGATGGCATCAAAAAAGGTGTATAAAGGGCGTGTTTTTTTTCCTGACGAGGAAGTTGTAAGTTTGATGCCACAATAAATAAATTGAGTCAAAAACGTTCAACACGTTCTCCGGAAAAGAATGACACGTAAGCCGGTGTCAAAAACTGACACTATAGTGTCTCATTTGTCCGTTTGTGCTGTACGAAAAAGCGGGCAAACTGTAAGGCTCCTAGGGCGTTTTCGAGATTAATTATACGATTATAAAAGGGTCAGACTTGGCTAAAAACGATAAAATCATACGTATCGGAGGCCTTTTTGAGTACACATGAGCTTAAAAAGAGTTATTTTTGTTCAGATGGGGAAACCGCTTCACTTGTCCTTTTGTACAATACGCAAAGGCGGGTTAACTCAAGGCTCCTAGCGCGGCGCGTTTTTGAGATCAATTACTATTATACAAGGGTCAGACTTGCAAAGATAGTAAAGTTTATGAGTAGAGGCCTTTAGAATACATAGGAGCTTAAAACTGGTTGTTTCATTCAAGATCGGGAAAGCTATAGCTGTGTCTTGTCCCTTCGTACTACACGCAAAGGCGGGCCAAGGCATGCAAGAAAACTAGTGGAAGTGGAAGGCATGCAGGCTTTGCTTTCCAGAAGAAAACTTGTGCTATCGCACAAAGAAGATTTCGAAAATTTCGAAGTGTAGTCTACGAGCAAAGCAATGTAGAGAATAATTCTGACTGCTCATCTGATGAAGACGATTCGGACGAATAATTGGAAGTTGAATATAGTAAGTATAATTTAAGCTAACACTTATTTAATAATAAAGCTCAATAATGCTTTATTTATAAATGGTTCACACATTGGTTCACTTCGTTACTTCCAGACAGCAGTTATCTTCCCATTCGAATTCTATCACCTTTATTGTAGATTAAAAAAACATCAAGGCTAACTTAATTTCTACTCTGGTTCAATTGGATATTACCACGACCTCCTCTTGTGTGGCTTGGGCACTTCCGAATATCTCACCAGCTGACGGGCTTATAACCTGTAAATTACGTTGAAACGATGAAACAATAAATCGGAAAGAAGACAAAACACTAAGGCAACGCAACAAAATAATGGAAGCTTTACTTCGGTCGGTAGCGCAACGGTGTGGATCTGCTTCGTCAGCTGGTCATTCGTCCGTTGATCATTTGACCGCCCGGTCACTCGTCCGTTACGAAATTGAACCACCTAATATTTTATGGAAAAAAATATACGTTCCTTGTGTCAGAAATCCGATGACCTTTAATTGCTCAATTTAGCACAAAGATATTCAACTAGGGTACTTACCAAATCAAGCTCAGGTTCTTGGTTAGCTTTAACACAATGGATTGCTGGTGAACTTGGCAGCTGTCTTCTTCTAGTCTTCTGAAACGAGTCAATGATGAAACAAATGCTGAGACTATAATTTGTGAGCAGCTGTATACTTGGTCATTGGTTTGCCCTTCCGCCGTTTTCGTTCTGTTGGCTTCGTTCTCTAATTAATTTTATAGTAAGTAAGTAAGCAATTACATATAAAAGGCAACATTTACTTGAATACGTCTTGAGATCTTTAGCCTTCCTCGCTTTTGTGCGTTTTTTATTCTCCAATTTAGTAACACCAGATGTATGAGTTACAGACTCTTTTCCGTGGGTTACATCGATTGGGAGTTCATCTACGTCTTCCTACATTTTTAACATTAAAGCGCTCAAATATGTTAATATAGAGTTACCTTGTCAGCCGTATGATCTTCGTCAGCTGAGACTTCCGCTGCTTCCATGGCTTCCGCTGAATCAGGAAGCGTTTGGGAATCCTCCCTGGAAGTAACGAGCGAAGGCTTAATATGTTGTAATAGTGTTAAAAAGAACATAATACGTGGCATTATTAAACAGAATAAATTATGCGAATGCCTGTTAAATTTTTGTGACTAAACTTTCGAGTGTACTTGTCAACTGCAGAAATGTACTCCTCCTTCAGGAAGGTAAGGATATGATGGCCTCGTAGGCTTACATCCCTTTGCCCGCAGCTTTTCTCTTCCATAAACATTTTTTCAATAGTTTCATTATACGTTAGGAAACTTGACCTGTAGCTAGGCTTTCGGCCTATAATAAGCAAGACGCTTGCATAACCGACACCTTCTAATTTTGCCATCTGTAAAATAGTTTTTATTTTCATAATTTATGCGTACATAGTTTTAGTCTATGGAAGAAAAGTCTTACTTGTTTGAAAATAGACTGTTTAATACGCATTAATGAGTTCGACTGTAAGGAAGCTTTCTGCCCTTTCTCAAAACTTTCTCGCAGCTTTCCATTCCGCTTTTCATTTGTCACTTCTTTAAAATTCGTGGGTTTCTTACATTCTGAACAAGTTTTTCTTAGGTAGTGTAGTGGCTCACTGCAATGCGGGCAAGGCTTTTTATTGCTAATGTTCCTTTTAATCATTTCCAGTTAACTACCGATTTTTTCAAATACTAACTACAACAAATACAATTACAACAGCACTCCGAGTGGCGAAGTTCCTAAGCTTTCGCCCAGAGGTTCCAAATTCTTCTGACACATTAGTGTCAGTTTTCGACCAGCGGGATATGTTACACCTCTTCGGTCAGTTTTTACCGGAGAACCTGTTGCAGATTGCACCTCATCGACAAAACCGTTCAGTCCGGACATGCATCGTACCCATTCATCAAATGCGTCCTTAAATGCGATTTGGGAGATTACCTACAGGAAAAGAAGTACAAGAGAAATAGAATAAGTCGTAATTGTAATGCAATCAAAAAGTGCAATACTTACGCGTGCATCTAAGTCTTTTGAGAGACGTTGAAGGGAAGCAAGGAACACTCTTACTGAGAGTTGAGGACTGTCCATTTTTAAAAAGAAGAACGTGCGTAGTGTTTCGGTAGAGAATATATAGCACCCTTTAAAGTGAGAGTAGAATAAAAGTTAGGCAGCCAGTCTGTAAAGGTCCCGCCGCGTTTACCTCTGTAAATACTGGAAGAACCAGCGAAATAGTTAGAAGCAACGAGATTTTCCCAATCGACTTTATGAATGAAAGTACACGAAAGGCATTTCACGGCCGGAAGGAATACATCTTGTTGACCTAAGGGGAAAGGAAAAAGAAATGCAAGTGATAAGACATTACTGCTTCACGGACAGACTACCTCGAACGGACACGAATATGCAGGGGATATCAATAATGCACTCGACTTCTCCAGAGCCGCAGTTTTTACAATTGCGTATTTCAAGTCTTGTCGGGATTGCACGATCTAACACAGATGAAAGTGTTTAATGTTTTCCTCCGATATACTAAGAACATACCATCGTTTCCCAGAGAGTATGATCCATCCTGCTGTAAAACTAAAGTTTGACAAGGTTTAAGGGTCGTCTTAAAGTCAACAACCCAGGTATGACGAACATGCGTAGCTAAGAATTTGTGTTTTAATGTGTCGCATGTGACACACAAAGCCCCACAGCCGTCTTCGCACCTGTATAATGCTTCACTAATTAAAATACTAGAAGCACTTAAAAATGTACCTCATAATCGCCAGATTTGAGGTGCAATTAACACAATTCTCATTAGTGAACGGAGGAGATTCTTCTTTAAAAAAAGCAGTGAATATTTCCGGTCTTCTTGCTTCCCACCCTGAAGATCTCTTTTCTCTCCTTTCAGTCCAAGTCCGAGAAGGTGGATTTGGTTGTCCTTCAGTGAACGTAATTTTATCCAGAACTTTCCTGAGCCTAATTTGCTCCACTCGATTACCTGTATTGTAAATGAAAAATTAATTTAACCAACTAGGACAAATAATCTAACTTAGCTCCCTTACACGCTCGGGGAATTTCTGGAGATTCGGACTCAAAACAACTTCCAGAGGTTGACGCACCATCGTTAAGTGCTTTCGGTTTCGGTATGCCATTGCCAGTAGTGGTCTTACTTTTGGAAGCATGCGATGGTCGGTTTGAGGATTGCACTGATGCTGTTCCGCTTCCGGCTCTTGTGTGTGCATACAGTTCCCCACTTTTCCCAGCAAGTTTTATATTCTCTTTCTTCGTTGCGCTTTCAGCATCCCCTTTCCTTTTATGCACAACTTGATACCGTTCTTTAATCATTTCACCAAACGCCGCTGCTAACTCCTTTTCGTTCTTCCTTTTGTCCCCGGCAAGTTTACTCTTCTCCCTCTTCCTTGCGTTTTCAGCATCCTTTTTCCTTTTCTGTGCAGCTTCGTATCGTTCTTTAATCATTTCACCAAACGCCGCCGCCAACTCCTTTTCTTTCTTTCTTTTATTCATTTCTAATTTAACTACCAATGTTTGTAAACAAAAACCAGTTGAGAGGAGAACAACAGCACTCCGAGTGGCGATGTTCCTAAGCTTTCGTCCAGAGGCATACAGCAAATTCTTACGACAAACAGTTGTCATATTTGACCAGCGATTACACCGGTTTTTCACTTTTTACCGGAGAACGTGCTGCAAGTTTCAACGATTCTCATCAACGAAAGTTGATGAGATTCGTTAACCTCACCTAAACTAACCTTAACCGAACCTATATAACCTAACCTAATTCGTTTCCAATTCACTACCAAATGTTGAACTCGAATTTAAACCATGTAAACTTGATCAACTGAAAATTTAAATTTAAAAGGAATGCAGTAACAAAAATACGTCGCATTTTAGGATCAAAACTTCAAATGCATGTAGTTACTTTTCCATACAAAAAAAATGGTAATAAAGAGCTAAATTTAAGCATTTCTGTCATTTGAGCATCTCATGATCTTTGTAATTAATATGCAAGATTTCCACTTTCAAAAAAGAGCACTCGAACAAAAATGTTCATCCATCATCTTCAAATTCATTCTCACTGCATTAGTCCATGGGAAACCAAAAACTGAGTTATTAATTCGGCCAAGACTCGGCGCTTAAATCGCAACGATTCTTCAATGACACCTTGGATAAATGCCACTTTCATATCCGTGCTGCCTTGCACGTTCCCAAGGTCCGTAAACAAGCTTTTATAATCTGCAAACAACAACACCCGTTTATAAACGATCTTCCTCGACATATTATATGCCTTTTATTCGTATCAAGTAAAGTACCTTTGCCTGGCCTCCGGATAGCCTTGTAGATGGACATTTTCAAGCTCGCATTATGTTCGCGGATCTCTGCAACCTCGACTTTGCTAGAAACAATACTCCCATTAAGGCGAGGGGCGGGGTGTTCTGCAATACCATTAAAGTTGCCTTCATTGGCTTCTCTTTCTCGATGGAGCGCCAGGCCGTTTGGTAACCTGGGTAAGCCTTGTGCTAAACGATCCTCCGCGTCCGAGTCTACTGGCACATAATCTGAAGAGGGAACATACAATGTTAAAATCTTAATGTTCTTAATGTTAAAATCTTTGTCCAAAACTTAAAAATTACCTCCATTGACCAAAGGATAATCGGGAATTATCGATTCGCGGCTAATTTCATCCGCACTGAGAAGAAAAGGCGAAGAAAGGGGCGTAAAGGACTGTGAAGGACTGGGAATTACCAACGGAGGTATGAAAGGAGGGTCCGGGAGGACCACAGGCTGGATTATGGGCACTGGAGGGGGCGACACTGCAGGAACAGGACACACGACTGGCGGAGGCGAGGGACTGGGCGAGACTATTACAGGAAGGGGAGAACTAGGTCGACGAATCACCAAATCTTTGGGTAAAGGCCCCGGTTTTCTTTTGCTGCTTCGGAGCCCGGATGGGGACATGGGATCAGCTGGACGCTTGATTCCGCGTATGGGACTACTTCCACCGCCCATAAGGTCAATATCTGCCTCATCCACCATCATTCGCTACAAAGAAAGAATAAATTAGAAAAATTTCCTTATTTTAATTTACTAAAAAGAACGTTGCAAAACCTTGTCGATTTTAAAAGGATTGCCGAACATGTGCTGTCGAACCGGCGTGGACTCAATTTCCCTAAGGGGTGGTGGGATCCGCTTGAGATATTCTTGGTAATTGCCCATTTGTGCTACGGGCATACTGTGTAATTGATCTGAAACGAATATCAATTAATTATCAGGAAATTATTTTGATTTTCTTCGTTGTTTTCTTTACCATCGTCTTGAAGTTTCGTGTGTGTTAATGAAGGTTGTAAAAAATTAGCGCGCATCCGCGCTACCTGGTCTAATAAAGTGGACCGCGGAATGTCATAAGGGTTGCGAAAACTTTGTGGTCGTACGTCTTTGTCTTTCATGGCTATCGCAAAACCAGGGAAGTCCGTCACTTGGTCCCTCAAGTGACTGAATTTACCTAAAAACAGGACATTTTTGTTCAACGAGTACAAAAATCCATTAGGCTGAATATAAGTAACCAAACAAAAAGAACGTACTTTGCAATTTAGGGTTAGAAATCAAGTCTCGCCTTAAGGGAAACCGTGGTACGACTTTCATGCCTTCCAGGCTAACCGGTCTCACTCTTCCTACGTCATTGCACAGTTTATCAAACTCCGTTTTGGCTTGATTCTTTAAACGTTTAAGATAATTCACGACGCTATAGCTTAAGCTGTTATCCAACGTCTCGGGAATCAAGGAAGTTGCCAGATTGGGTGCCCCCATTCTTGTCAACGCTCTTCTCAATGGCTACAGAATAAATTTAAAAATAACGTTATTTTATCGCTTTAGATCAGAAAACTAAATCTACCGCAGCGTAATAAGGTGGCATGGTTCGTAAATAATTTGCGAATTGCTGTCGCCACTCAACTGTGGGCTTCAAACGCAACAGTTTAAACAACTCATCCAAAAGTGGTAACAATGCAGGGTAATTGTAAGGCATAACAAACAGATTCACGGTTTGCAAGTTCGTGGACGCTTTCAAATACCCAAAGGGGTGTCCCAGATCCCCTGCCTTATGGCTACTGGGCACGAACACCTAAGATAATGTCACAGAAGTTACTACTAGATATTATCAAATTATATCGGAGTCAGAAATGACTTGAATGTGATATTTTAATAAATATGTGCTATTTTAATTAATGATTTTAGTGTTAAATACATTTTCAAAAAATGTTAATTTTGATATTTTATTTAATATATATTTTACCTGCCAACAGGTGGTAGCTTGCTTTCGGGACAAAATAAACTGCGTGAGAGGGCAAGGTTCAACCTCGTATTTGTCAAAAGGAAGATTTTCGATCACCATAGGCTCTTGGTTAGTACATGTGAATTTAATTAAGGGATGAGCTGTCCTCGGGGGCTACAATACAAACTTTTACTAGTACTTTTCGCTATTAATATTTAAATCAATAGGTTTACCAAGGCTGGAGCGTTCATATCGGGCCAGAAAGCTTCTGGAATGGGCCAGAATCCCACGGCAAAACCTTTCTGAGCTGATCGGGGGACCAAAATCATCCGTCTACAGGTCTGCCAGGCTGAAGGCAAGGCAGAGTTCAGATTAATTGGGGTGGGAGTGTGTGGACGGCTTGAGGAGTTGTTATCAAAGGGTTTGATCTCATTTTCCATGTAAATATCCGTGTCGGATTTCACTAGAATTAAGAAAAGGGGTTTCAGAATACGCAGGAGGAAAACAACAGCTATTTAATTACATTCATTGCCCATTGGAGGAGGATCGGGTCCTACTTTCTCGAAATGGATCACTACGCCGCTTTGGATCTTCTGGACCAAGCTTTCAACGCACTGCATTAGCATTCGATGGGAAGTAATGGCATACGAGCGACCTAGAAAACAACAACTACAATATGACGGGAAATGGCTTTACGAGCCCTTAACGTTACCTCCCGTAACCTCGCACATAGAATCGATAGGCGAATGGTCACTCGGAACTATTCCTATGCCATCTCGTTCCGAAGGAGGCGTGCCAGTCAAGCGGAGAACGAGGCTAAAGAGCCTCTGATCCCAGCGAAATGGTTCTCGAGTCAATTCCGAGCCTGGGATGGTTGAATTCATGGGCAGATTCAGCTATAAAAAAATGCAATTTTGCTAGGAAACAAAACACGAGAGGTGAAGCGGAGGTTTCTTTTTTACCTCTTCCTGGACACCTCCATTGTAGGCCAATCTACCTCCATCTGTGATGCAAACGATCACAGCCGGCTCTAAATAGAAGGGATATCTGCCTTGTCCATACATGTCAATCCCAGTCTGCATCCGATTGACATTTAGGAGATCAAACGCGCTTTTTAAGGCCGAACCCATGGTTGTTAATCCAGTGGCTTGTAAGTTCTTCAATTCATTCATGAACGTGGCTAAATTTTCCTTCCATCCAGCCTATTAATAATGTGTTCTTCAGTAAATATTCCCTTATAAAAAGTAAAGCATATAGGAATTAAAGGGTGATATCGCTACTTTAATATTGAAAGGCGGCTCTTCAAACGTAAGCAACATGTAGCGATCTCCACGGCTTTCCTGTGAACGCTGGCGAATCTGAAAGGAAATTGACTTGATTATAAGTGAAAGGATACGAAAAAAATATTTGTTTGTTTCTTTTTTACTTTGACGAATGTTTCCACGGCGCCTTTTCCGACGTCCAATAAACTAGGTCTGCCACCGAAAAAGGCTCGCTGGTTCATAGACGCTGATGTGTCCAGCAGAAATACGATTATAGTCATTTTTGAGAGATTTTACTACCACTTCTAAGTAATCACTTTATTTGCACATTCTCTACCGCTTTTGATGGCTGGGGGTAGGACCAATTAAAACTAACTTTCCCACTCCGCAGCAGTAAGGTGTATACACGAACGCTAGCTTGACAGATGAACGGATTGGCTTTGGTTTATTTGTAGCATAACAGATGGCGTTCTCTATTGTTAGTTTTACGTTCTTATTACCAGATGGCGCCAACTTATACTTTTACGCCAAAAATTACTCTTTAAAACTTGCGTAATTAAAAAGAAACGTACTATATTCCATGACTTTCCGCTACAAATACAGCAAAATTGATTCGTAAAATGCGGTATAAAGAAAAATCTGCATTTATACAGAAAAATATAACACAGGTCAAAGCGATACGTTTTCCACTTTCCAAATCTATCTAGTCTTTTCATTTCCTCCTGTTTCCACCTCCAGCTAAAATGGTGGCAATACGGATGAATATATTGATCGTGTCCATGTAAATCGAAATTGACCTAAACAATAACTCGTTAAAAGCCCCACTTCTGCAGCTTGACGAAAATTCAAACTCACGCATTGACGGGATCAAATGGTCGCATAGAATAATTGGGCACGCTTTCAGCTGCTTTTATTATGCGTTGAGTATCGTGAAGTAGGAGGCCAGAAAACAAAACCAAACCTCCATAAAGCATCACAGAGTACAATCCTGCCCCTAAGGCCGTCGTCGGCGGTAAAAACATGCTTCCTAGAGCAAAACAGTAGGTTTAAATTCTTAAAAAACGAGTCTTTAAAATTACCCAATGACGCCATGAATACAACTCCCAAGCCAATTGCCAAGGGACCTCCCATGTTTAAGAACTTCTCACTGGGAGCGCAAGCAGCGATGGTAGAAAGGCCTCCTACCACTCCAGCAGTGTACCAAGCAGCTCTGGTAAGAAGAGCTCCTCCTAAAATGCACATAGGTGCCACGACTACTCCTATAACGGCTGCGTGCAAGGCCCAGGCTGCTTGTTTTGTTCCCAAACCTTCTTGGTAAGGAATACTGCGCACCATGGCTCCAGTAGCAAGCATTGCCGCCAAAGAACCAAACAAGGTCTAGAACAGTTTGAGATAAGAGTCAAATTCAAAAGAAATTTTCTAAACTACTTACTATATAGGGGCTAGTAGCCATAAAACGCATCAACGCTTGGCTTCTAAATGCGGCCGCGGCGGATGCCGCTGTGATGGCCAAAGAGCCTCCAAAGTAGGCGTACGTGCTGTGGATTCGTTGTTTAACATATTCAGGCCATATCCTATCGAAAAGTACGGTGAAGATGCACCGAAATTAGTACTTAAGGATTTCACGATAAGAACTGACTTACATAGAGCGATCAATGGCTCCAGCTTCGGAAGATAAACCCAGTCCATAGAAACATAAGGCTCCTAAACCAAGAACGGAAGCTCCAGCAACGATTCCTCGACCTACCGCGAACGCTGGAAAAGAAAAGGAGAAATAAACAAACTTCGTTGGGTTTATATATGTACAGTACAGTAGGATGAACTTACAAGACGATCCTGCAGGAGACAGAACGGTTTCTCTCAATGTTCTTCGACGTGCCAAGCGACTGGCAATAGACTCGCGACTTCCATTAGCCGAATTACGCACTTGAGGCAAAACTGTAGGCTGACGAGCCAAAAGAAACCTGCCTGGAGTCTTGCAAGCAGACTGTGTGACGAATTTCGATGCACCAGGACCAGCTCGTATAACGCACGACAACATTGTATCTACGTTAAAATGTGACGTTACGTGATGACCACTGCTTATTAAAATTTTGAATGGAACCTGTATAATTTAGCTGTGAAACACTTCAGACACGACTGTTTCTGCACTCAATCGACTATTACGTATTATGTACGTTACGAAACCAAAACACGACGTTTCTAGTGCCTTCTCTAAGAAATGCGAATAGCAAGGGTTTCGAGTTGTGAATTGCGAACCATGTAAAAACTTTCGAAGGGTTCAACGGGTCATAAAAGGGACGTAGACACAAGGCCTACGGTGTACCCTACACAAGCATTAGAATTTCGATTTCAAGCGTCTCTGTTCATTTATGAAGCGACAACGAGGTTAAAAGGGGCCTCAGCCGTACTAAAAATTGTGTCTCTAAGACTACGAACCCCGCTTTCAGGACTACAAAACCCCTAACCTAACCTAACCTATATAGTCTTAACCTAACGTAACTATAGACCAAAATTAACCTATATAGCCTAGTCTTTAAGTCGGATACATGTACTATAGTCCTGAAGTCGGGGGACCGGCGTCGTTACGTCGGGTACACGGAGTCCTTTTGTCGAGTCATCCTTGTGTCTACTTCCCCTCCACAAATGTGCAACTCTTTACGGATCTTGTGTTACAATGGCACCTCCATAGCGGTATACGCTGTTATCCTCTAACGTTCAACTGTCTGCGGAGCTTGTATGAAGCAATTCGAGTGTTGTACTTCGCTTCTTCAAAGATTCTGACAGGTTCTTCTATAGGACCCGGTTGGCATATAAACAAAATGAAATCCTAATAAAGAGTGTCACATTATAGCGAATAATCATGTCATTCTTTTTCGAAATTCTGAAAAAAAGCAGAGTGAATCCTAGCAGACTGACAGACGAAACGTCTAACTTGGTCCAATGTAAAAAATAAAAAACTTAACTTATTGAATTACAGTATGAATTATGAAGTGAATGAGACTGAAATTTTAGATGGGATAATGTAGAAAAACACCACCAACTCAAGTACTACAAAGAAAAATGGATAGCCTGGGCATATTTGAAAGCAGATCCGTTTAGTTTAACATAACCCTACTTCACTTTGTTATATATAAAATGCAAAAATGTGAGGATATTTTTTTAAAAGTAAGCCATAAGACAGCTGTTTCAAAGAAAACTTATTATTTTCCTATGGAAATTTCCAGGGCCAGTGGACAAAATGCTATTTGGGAGAGGTCGTTGCGATATTAAACACTACTTTAAAAAGGAACAAAATAGCAGTTTCCAAGAGTTCAAGAACGGTAAAAAAATCTCCTTGAGATAACAGTAAAAGAAAGCAAAAAATAAGCATCATTGGCAGTGACACGGCTGAATAAAAAATGAACACAATTCCCAAAATAGAAGAATCCTGTAACGGAAAGGGCCGAACGTTAAGAACGCATTAGTTCTGCTTTTGAAAAAAAAGAAATGTGAAATTTTCTTTCTTTTTTCCTTTTTGACTTAGTTTGGCACATGTTGCACAAAGAGTAAGACGATCACATAAAAAAGCCGCAGACTTTGGGAGAAATTATACCAAAACCTCAAATTAGCGAACATAAGTTCTAATCCCCCCCCAAAAAAATACTTCGAGCTTTAAGAAATCAAAGATTAGCACTGGTTTTCTGTTATGGCCTTCAATGTAAAACACGTCCACATTTTTTTTTGCATATAAAGGCACCTTTTCGACGTTCGAGGCACATATTCCATCATTAATTAAAGCGGAAACCCAATTTTCATAGTAGAAAAAAAGAAAAAGCCTAAAAAAATGTGGTCTGCAAAAACGAATAACGTTCGGTTTTTAGGACTTCCGTATGCAGACTTGGCATCGGCTCACGCGCTGACGCAAATTGCCCGCTTTCAAAGTTTCGCTCTGGGGTCGTTCGAACTGGTACTGGTCATCCACAGTAGCCAACCAGAAACTGAGCTTATTGGCAAAGTAATGGCAACTACCACGCGCGCCATTGCACTCGATAAACGGAGTAGCACGGAAATCTTCCAAACAGGATCCAGGACTCGACAAGGACTGACCACCTCCCTCTGCTCCCGCTCCAGTATGCTAAAACGAAGATAATTAATAAACATTAGGCTAGACAACACCTATTATGATAAGTTTCCTAAAACTTACCATAGCAAAACTCCAACCCATCCACAAACCAGACCAGCCTCCGGGACAATCCGGAATATCGTTGGTCTGGCTATGGACTGCAATCACATTAGAAGGCACTTCGCAGACCACGCACCTAAAATTTATTAATTAATAATTGTTCGAAGTTTGTATGCAATTTATCTCGGTACCGAGAGATGTATTGACGGATTTCGCTTTCGGCTACGGGCATCATAGGAATGGGCGCGGTGGTGGAAAGCCAGTAGGATTTGTCGTTACGGCTGGCGTAATTGCAGACGTTGTTAAAGTCGCAGAACAAGAATGGCATCGTGTTAAAGCGTCTCACGCATGATCCGGCCACACCTACTCATAAAGAACATATACTTTCCCATAAAATACACATTAAAAAAAAAAAAAAAAGTCTAAAATTAAATACGGACCTAGATCTTGATTATGGGCCTTTTCGTTGCCTTCCAAGTAGAGTAAACTGTATCCATTCCATAATTCCACTTGACCTTGTTCACATCTAGGCACGGTCGTGCTCTGGCTGTGGCGTACGAGCAAGAAGCCAGATAAATAGTCAGTCTGAGCTTGACAACTGCGGCCTGCAAGACCTTTCTCACCCTGTAAACCTGGATAACCCTATTTGGAGAATTTTCGAGAAAAAAAAATCAGTTAGCCTTTTCACCGTTCAATTGTTCAATACAAAAAGTAATGTTTTTTTATTCAACTTTTCCCACATGAAAGCTAACCTGTTGTCCGGGAAGTCCGGTCTGACCAGGTTCGCCTTTGGTGCCAGATAAGCCGTCCAAACCGGGATTGCCAGGGTTACCCCTCGGACCCAAGTCACCCTTTAGTCCGTTCGAGCCAGGCAGTCCGTCAAATCCAGGGGGCCCATTGAGTCCAGCCGGTCCTATTCGGGTAGGAAAAATAAGACGAACAATTATAATATTTCAAGAAGTAACGGAAAAGTTTCCAAATGCTGGGATTTTACCTGCTGAACCACGTTCGCCTTTGGCTGCAATATTCCCAGGTTCACCTTTTCTGCCAAGGTCCCCCTTCGGTCCAGGTTGTCCGTCTCTGCCAGGTTGTCCTGCATTGCCTGGTAATCCACGGTCTCCTTTCTGGCCGGCATCACCTGCAAATCCATCTCGACCATTGAGGCCACGGTCACCCTTCATGCCGGGGAATCCGGGTAAACCAGGTAGGCCTATATAAACCGAACGAAAACAAAACTGACTCAATATATACTGCCTAAAAACGACCTAACACCATTTTTTATACAATTACTCTAACTATAACTAATGACAATTATAATGGCCTGTTCCAAACAATTCAGATTTTGCACAGGAATTGATACATGTTTGGTCGGTAGCAACCTAAATTGATAAGACAAAAACTTGTACAAGAAGAAATATCTTACCGGGAAGTCCGTCATTGCCTGAATCGCCGCTCAAACCAGGGAAACCGCGATCTCCTTTCAATCCAGGAGCTCCAGGGGAACCATCAAATCCGGGGCGGCCAGCTGGACCATCTTGACCGGTTCTGCCCTGAGCCCCAGGCAATCCAGAATTGCCCTTTTCACCTGAAAATGTCGGAACGAGGTAGTAAAACCTTAACACTGCTGTAGAAAAGTGTTATAAAATTAAAGCCTACCTTGCATTCCAATAGGTCCAGTCAACCCAGGCGGTCCAGTCAATCCAGGCAATCCGGGCAAACCAATATCACCTGAAAGATGCAAAACAAATAATGAATTTCATAAATATTACAGGCATGCTCGGTGGATCTTTACCTTTAGCTCCGTCAATTCCAGCAAATCCGTCACGACCATTTTTTCCTGAGATTCCTGGTAGACCCTTCTCACCTTTGGTGGTCAAACCAGGTGGTCCTTGAAGTCCCAGGGGTCCAATATCACCTATTATTTCAAAACGTTCATATTGTAATTGGTTGTTCACAAAAAACATTTTTGGATTTAAAATATAAGCTTGGAAAAAATAACCCTTACGTAACCCTTTCTTCTGAAATGTGAATGTATTACCTTTAGGACCAGTTGCCCCATCAGCTCCAGGAATACTGGCACCAGGGAATCCGCGATCACCTTTGGCTCCCACCAATCCAGGTCTGCCAGGGGCACCACTGTCACCTCTTTCGCCCGCGAAGCCCGGGAAGCCAATGGCGCCAGTATCGCCTCTGTTGCCTTTAGGTCCATCGATTCCAGGAACTCCTGGGCTTCCGGATATTCCACGGTCCCCTTTAGGTCCTTCAAAACCGGGTCTGCCCTTGGGCCCTACACAAAATTGTAAGCAATTCGTCCCAGATAAAAGAAAACAGTGTCATCTTGATGGAATCATTTTGCTCACCTATAAGTCCTGGTTCGCCTTTGAATCCGTCCAAGCCTGGGTTACCAGGATAGCCTCTTTCACCCTTGGGGCCAGGAGTGCCGTCAAGTCCGTTAATTCCGGGATTACCTGGGGGTCCTACAAGGCCGTCCAAACCAGGAGTACCTGGAGTACCCGTCTGGCCTCTATCACCCTAAAAATAAACAAAATCGCCCAATAGAAAACTCTTCCTTCGCTCTAACTCTCGACCTAACTGCATTAAACAACTTAAAAACTGCGTAGTACCTTGCCACCCTTCATGCCTGGGAATCCTGGTAAGCCGTCACTACCCTTAGGTCCAGGTGTTCCGTCAATTCCAGGTACTCCGGGTATTCCCCTATCTCCTTTGGTTCCTTCTAATCCAGGAACTCCATAACCGGGCAATCCAGGTTCACCTTTCACTCCTGGGGTACCATTGAATCCAGCAAGACCTTCAGGGCCTCTAGGTCCAGGAATTCCGGGTTCACCCTTTTGTCCCTTGTCCGAAACTTGTCCACTGTCACCTTTTTGTCCCTGAAAAATTCCAAAGATGAAAATCAGAGGACTTTTTTTATTTTTATT
This sequence comes from Lepidurus arcticus, assembly GCA_003724045.1. Lineage (NCBI taxonomy): Eukaryota > Metazoa > Arthropoda > Branchiopoda > Notostraca > Triopsidae > Lepidurus > Lepidurus arcticus. The sequence continues at coordinate 28,383 of RJJA01000332.1, forward strand.
TTATATATATCCAGGGTTGCAACTTACAACTTCACCAGTGTATCCACGGTCGCCTTTAGGTCCCATAGGCCCATCCTTGCCAGGAAGTCCTACCAAGCCAATATCACCCTTGTCACCTTTCAAGCCCGGTAGACCAATTTCGCCAAGAGGACCAAAATCGCCCGGTAAACCCCTCTCACCTGTGGCCCCAGGGAATCCAGTATCGCCTTTCAGACCAGGTAATCCATCCATACCAGGTCGTCCTAAAAAAAAGTTCGAATAATAGTTATCATTGTTAATTTTCGCAATTTTTTACCTGGTTGCCCAGGGAGGCCTGAAACTCCTTTTTCGCCGCTAGGTCCTGTTAATCCTAGGTCGCCTTTCTGTCCTGGGAAGCCAGGTAAACCTGATCTACCAGGCTCTCCAGCTAAACCGCGATCACCTGTAAAACACAAGTTCAAAATGTACTTCACTTTCGAAAGTCACAGTTCAGATGAAACAAACATGTTAACGGAGTTGAAAGTACCATTTATAGATTAGATTATATTGAGACCCTTTTAATGAAGACATAAATTAATTACCCTTGCCGCCATCTCTTCCGGGTCTTCCAGCCACTCCAGGTGGTCCAGCAGGTCCAGGGAAACCGGGTTCACCCTTGTCACCGAAGGTACCAGCCAAACCATCCAATCCAGGGACTCCTCTATCTCCCTTGTCACCAGCTATGCCAGGGAATCCTATGAAACCCGACGAAACCCGAAACGCATTAAAATGTTGAGTTCTGAAGCATTCCATATTTTCGTTTACTCGTTCGTTTGCAAAATAAGAATAAGAATAGTTCTTACCTTGTAAACCAGGTTGCCCAGGCTTTCCGTGTAATCCTGGTAAACCCTTTTCACCAGAAGGTCCATTTAATCCAGGCTGACCAGGTAAACCTACTCCCGGAATACCAGCTTCACCTTTTCCGCCTGAACTCGCCCAGAACAATTACAATCCATTACAAGAAACCAAGTTTAACTCTCAAAAGTCCTAAAATTGTCTAATTTACCTTTCCCTCCAGGTATTCCACTTCGACCAGGTGGTCCTGCGTCTCCTTTGTCTCCAGGGAAACCCATATGTCCGCGATCTCCTTTGTCACCCCTTGGGCCTGGCAAACCCCTCGGGCCAGGAGCACCCACATCACCGGTGTAACCCCTTTCGCCCACAGGCCCTTGCAACCCGGGCAATCCTTTCTGTCCCGGTTCTCCTTTTTCTCCGTCGATGCCGTCAAAGCCTCTTTCTCCCTTGGTGCCTTTCGGCGGCTCAGGTAGTGTGAAATTGTCCGGTGCCACACAATTGCCTGATTAAAATAGTACAAGAAAATGTAGGTAGGTATTTATATAAACACTAAAAATCCCCTCCCATAAAAAAAGAGAAAAAAGAAAAAGTACCAGGCAATCCAGCTTCGCCTGAGGGTCCACTGGCGCCCTTGTCTCCCTTGTGTCCATCATGTCCTGGCAAGCCAGGTTCTCCTTTAACGCTCAATCCATCTCGGCCAGGAATTCCAGGTAAACCCGAGACTCCCGAGAAGCCGTCAATACCAGGCATTCCAAGCCCACCCTTAAATAGAAAAGAAAAACGATGGCTTTTCACTTATTGCAGAATGAAATAGAATATCAGAGTACTCAAAATCGCGCGAAAATTAGTATTTTACCCTTTTTAAGCAAAACTAAATACATGAATAGAAACTCGCTTTGGACTCACTTTGTCACCTTTCTCGCCAGGTAATCCAGGTAGCCCACTTATTCCCCTTCCGCCAGTTAATCCAGGTGGTCCTTGGGGTCCATCTCGGCCAAAGCCGCCTCGTTCTCCTTTGTCTCCTGGTGGTCCGCGCACCAAATCAGCTGGAACGAAAGCAGGGTTGCCTTTCTCGCCGAGAGGTCCTGGAGCTCCGGGCTGTCCAGCTCTTCCCTATTAGAAAATCATTAGCTTGAATTTAGGTTCCGTTTAAGGACGAAAAGAACTAGTAAATTAAACCGATATATTACTTTAACAACAGGAATTGAAACAAAAATATTAAATTGAATTTATACGTGCCTCTGCTCCAGGTAGACCGGCCTGTCCTATGGGTCCATCGTCGCCTCTTTCTCCTGGATAACCCCTTTCTCCAGGGATACCTCTATTGCCTTGCAGTCCTGGTAGTCCATCTAAACCATGATCACCCTTGTCGCCTTTCTCTCCACCTCTACAAGCAGAACAGCTACCGCCTTTGTCACCTTTTTCACCCTGGAATCCTACAAAGACATAAAGAGATACCCTCAACACAAATCGATCTTTTTTTTCACAAATTTGATCTTTTCAACACAAATGTGTGTCCCAGTCAATTTAAAAGAAACATAATTACCTGGTAAACCCGGTCGCCCTGGTTGACCATCTCTACCACTTTCTCCTTTGGCTCCTGCTACACCAGGTGGGCCACGTATTCCTTGTTGGGAATCGCCTGGGGCTCCGGTTTGGCCCGGAAAACCACGGTCGCCTTTTAGCCCTGGAACTCCGTCCCTACCATTTATACCGTCAAGCCCTGGGGGTCCCTAAATTAGTAAATAATGAAAAAAGGTACTTAATATTTATTATACTTGTCGTTTTTTTAAATATGTGGATAAATTAAACACTTACCACAACGGAAGCTCCCTTTTCTCCAGGCGAACCAGGCAAACCCCGATTTCCTTGAGGTCCTGTAGGTCCTTGCGCACCCTTTTCTCCCGGGAATCCAGTTAGCCCAGGTTCACCTTTGGCACCCTTGTCAGCAGACGGTCCTTCCCTGCCTGGAATGCCAGGATCACCCCTTCCACCGGGGGGTCCCATCAAGCCTTAAACACAAACAACATGTTGAACCGAAAATGTAGTTTTCAGTGCAATAGCCAGCAAAAAAAAATCTTAAAAAGTAAAGCACACAAGTCCTATTTTCAGTTCTACGCTTCTTGCTATCATAGACTAAGCAATAATTGAGAAATGGAGGATTTTTTGTTTGTTTAAATAGGATCTTGTGAGGTGTCCATGGTACCCAAGGACTTCGTTTACATTTAAGCAAATATAGTAACCATGGTAATAAGCGTAAGTAGCCCCGCCATGATATGTCTGTGACGTCATAAACAAAAGTTTACAGAAAATAACTCAAGAGTGGCTGCTAAAAGGTAACTTGGAACGAAATTATTCTTCATTCTTACAGTAATGTATATTTCAATACCAGAAAAGTCTCAACAAGTGCTCCAATGGTTAATCTATTTTCAATTGGAATTGAGCTACTTTCTTCCAAATGATTACTGCTCCAGAAATACGAGAAAAAAAATTTACCTTGTGGGCCAGGATAGCCTGGTTCGCCATCTCGTCCATTTAGTCCAGCCGGTCCAGTAAATCCAATAGGTCCTTGTTTCCCAGGGGGACCTGGGATACCTTTACCAGTCTGCAGAAATAATGTAGTAGTTATAATTATATCTGTAATATTCACTAGCCCACCGTTAACCTTCAACGATATCTCAACCTCATAAAGCTATTAATGCTTCAATCAAATTTATCAGATAAATGGTAACTTGTCAGATACTCGGGCCACCCTTCGACAAATCATTCTTGTCGAACCTTGTCAAGTGCTATAGTTTAATTCCTAATTTAATACACATTTAACCAGCTTAACTATAGTTAAAAAACATGAACGTATTACTCTTGTTATAGAAAAATAGGCAGAAAGGTTGGACTTACTCCTGGTAAACCGGCAGGCCCTGTTAATCCAGGTAACCCGGGTATTCCGCCAATGCCTTTGTCGCCCTTTTCACCGCCTCTGCCTGGTAACCCATTGAGACCGTCATTTCCGCGATCTCCTTTTTGGCCAGTAGCACCGAAAGGTCCTGGTAAACCATCTTTTCCCTAAAACACCACAAAAATCAGATACTGTGGTTTTATTGTAAAGGAAAGACGTCTAAACTTTACTCTGATTCCAGGTGGGCCCGGTAAGCCTTTTTCGCCCTTCATGCCAGTCGGACCCCAAGGTCCGGGCTGTCCAGTGTTCCCTGGTAATCCAGGTAAACCCGTCATACCCTTGTCCCCAAGGTACCCTCGATCACCCTTGTCCCCCGGCGCTCCAATAACGGCAGTTCCGTTGGATACTTGTTCGTTATTGCCAGCATCGCCTCGAGGTCCGGGCTCACCCTTTAGACCGGGAGGTCCTTCAAACCCAATGCCCATGGCTCCTTTTTCACCTTTGGGTCCAATCGGTCCAAGAATGCCCTTCACCACGAAAGAAATAAGTTTAACGATAAGCAATTAAGTAAATCGGTAAATGAAAACAGGTCACAACTAATTGGGCAAGATTTTGAAATAAAATTGATTTGATTGATTGAAATTTATTTACAGGTCGTCCACCGTCGCCTTTGTCGCCTTTTGAGCCAGATACACCGATGCGTCCAGCGATTCCAGGTGCACCCTGAATACCGTCCAATCCTGGTTCACCCTTCTGACCCCTTTCGTGTGGCCAACTGTATGCGGGCTCACCCTTGTCTCCTTTGAAACCGGGGGATCCGGGTAAGCCCCTCGGTCCAGGAACGCCAGACGAGCCGGGCATACCAGGTGCTCCCTATGAATACAAGCAAATTAGGATTAAACCAAAGAATATTTTGTCCATTTTCCTAATATTTTCCCCAATAAAGTAGCTCTATACAGCTACTTTATTTTCCTGTTAATTATTCAAGTGACATGTAGGGATATTCATTATAGACTGTGTTTTCAAATGAGCTTATTTCATTATTAATTTGACATTATTGACGTGAGTTATCATATTTACATCAGTTCCGTTGCAGCCGTCCAAACCAGGCAAACCACTTGGGCCAGGGGGTCCTTGTACCCCGGGAATACCGTTAATTCCGGGGAAACCTGGCATACCCATTTTACCCTAGAAAGGAATTGAAAAACCATAAAATTTGACAAAATTCAGAAAAATTCAATTCAAACTTCACTTACTCGGTCACCTTTAGGACCTCGTGGTCCCTGGGCTCCGTATTCGCCTTTGTCACCCTTGGGCCCTTCGATACCTTCTACACCCTCCATTCCAGGCAATCCCGGTAATCCAACGGGACCCGCATTTCCATGAGGACCCTAATAAAATTTTACAAAATAACTATACAGATTCATTGTAAGTTATTTATTTCTTGGAAACTTTCTTCAACGTTCTTTCTTTAGTTTTTCTTCGTTGTCAGTAAAGTGGTGACAAAAAAAAAGTATTAAAAGAAAAACTTCAAATGTCGGAAAATTTAGAACCTGATAAGAACAAGAAAAAACTGGAATGGCACAACATCTTGTGTTGAAATACATTAACTTCCTTCAATATTGTGAATATAAAAAGGGACAATTTGAACCTTAGTTATAAAAGATATTTAATCTATCATTAATTTTCTTGGAAAATTCCCAGAAATGCCCCTCCCCTTTTGGGAGGTATTTGTATATACTATAGACACAAAAGCTAAGCCAGTCCAAGTCCTAGCATAAATGTTTTTGCCCAAATTTTAAACTCCCAAATTATCTAAGCTTTGGGAAAAACCAGGACTTCGCTTGCGCGCTTGTGTTTATTTGTTCGCTTCCCTCATTTCCTGCGTCTGTTTTCTGGTCCCGACGGTTCTCAAAGCTTCTTTTTGTTACTTTATTTTTTTTTTACTGTAATTCCAGATAAGAATCCAAAAATGCCATGCAAGTCTCTGTTACAATGCATAAAAACGGGTCTTGTTCTGCAACGAGAGAAAAGGAAACTAAACGCGCCACTAAAATACACTTCTTTTCCTGTGTTACTTTTCGCCAGAAAATAACGGAAAAATGAACTCACCCGCGAACCCTTTTCTGCCAAACATCTGGGAGCACATCCTACGCAGCCGCCACATAATTCTGATCCTGTTGGCTGTTGCTGGGAGTAATTACTGTTGAATTGCTGCAAAAATACACAAAACACAACGTGATTAATTAACTCATTAATTCACTTAGATAAATTTAACGACTACACAACTATCAAACCAATCAAACCTGTTACATCCCAGAAAGCAATACATTTTCTAGAAAAAGCAAAATCACAAAGAATCAGATTTTCCAATGAGAAAACCGACCTGCAATTAATTCAAGATACCCAAAAAATTTACTTGGATTCGAAAACAAGCCCAAAATGGTGAAAAACTCCTCTAAGCGTTGTCGTTTTTTTCGCTATTTATTTAACATTTCATTTCCCTGTTGCGCAACAAAAAGCGTATTGCTAAGGGTGTGTGCTGTTGACATTTACATTTATGAAACTCTTTGGCATTTGTCCTTTAGCAGCTTTTTATTTTCTGTCCTTCTAAAACCAACGCAAGAGAATCGCAAAAGCAAACAAAATTTGGCGAATGGCCAAAAAACGAATTCGTACACTTGCAAAACTTCCCATGAGTCTTATTTCAGATATATGTTATATACACCGGATCCATTCATAAAATATCAATCTAAATTGGACAATTTAAATTCATTCAATTGATGAATTGAATGAATTTAGAAAGTGTTAGGTGAGTCCCTCACTAACACCTTTCCATCCTTGACAAGTTATTCTTCATAGAATTAAAAAGACTGAACATTAGGTGTTTATAACATACTCCAATCGAGCTTCCAATCAGACATTTGAGACGAAACAAGGTAACAAAATTCCTCCTCGCCTCATTAGTCCCAAAGAGCAGAAAGAAACATAAAGAAAAGGCTCTCGATTAAACTGAAAACGGATCCGGTATTAGTTAAGGAATCTTCTCTCTCACAGTTCTTAGTTTTTTTTTTATTTTCCTTTTTATTTTTTGCTTTCTGTCGTTCGAGGGGGACTGACATATTCTATGCATGCGCATTTGAACGGTTCTGGCTTTCATCACAGCTGTATGGCTCCGTATCATGACACTTGACTAAGGTTTCCTTCGCTCAGTCAAGGCCGAAAATTTTGTTTGTAAATAATCCGGAGCCCCTTCTAACCGACTTTTTACCCAGCAAAGGATCGTAAGCGTCTGTTAATTAGTCCAAGTCTCATTTAACAAATTAATAAACATTGGAGACTTTTTTTCGTTTTTCAAGCTTATTTGGATCATAGCCAACATTCTTCTTGTGTTTCTTTTCGGGGAACCTTTTGCGAAAGAGGTCAAAGGTCAACAACTGACCTCCTCGATTTCGTATCAAGTTTCTCGTATTCCCTTCCTTTTCAACCAAATCTTTGCGGGAAATTTTCTCTTCGCTGCTTTTGCTCCTCTCCCACATGCTTTCATGTACCCCGGAAAGGCTGAAACCCAAACAGGCAAACAGCAAATACCAAATGCGACGACGTCATGCTCCTTTGGTTCTACACTTTTTGCTCCATATTTGCCTATGCAGTACTAAACGCTAATCATATTCATATGCACAACGCAAAAAGGCTGCTCCTTATCCCAACCCACACATACACACACACTCGCATTTCCCAGACCTCATTTTCGCTCTTTACTTTATTCCTAAACTCTAATCCCGCAACGCTAACATACTCACAAGGCATGAAAAAATGCAGCCAAAACAAACACAAACTACTGAAATGTAAAACATATGTTTACTTCCAGAATCCTCGATTAACTGTAAAATTTCGCAAAGTTGAATCCCGGGAAAAACGTCTTCTCTACAAAAGCTCTTTGCATTTTCACAATTTTTTTGGAACGGAAGTTTCAGAACCCAAATGTGCCAAGTTTGCGTAATTTAACGTCTTTCTCGCACGTATACAGAATAGAGGTTTGTATCCCAAGCTTGGAAAGTTACAAATCATACGAAAATTGGAAACGAAGATTAGAATCTGCATAAGATGCCCAAGGCGCTAGAAAAATGGCTAAGTTATTGCTGAAAATTTGCCGATTTCTGGAAGAATTATTGACTCGCACTTCAAGATTTCCAAGCCGATAATTTTGACATTTTTGAATGAGAAAGGAAGTTAAAAAGCAAGTTTGTGACTTCGCATCTAATTAGATCCCCAAGAATGCGAGGAAATTTTCTACGCAACGGTTTCCTAAAGAAAAAGGACTGTATATACAGAACCCACGACTACAAAATAGAATCTCGCTTTCCCAAACTATATATAGCCCTTAGCAACCAAATTTCTGGCTTAAGGCGACGCTTAGGACTCCTTGGAAGTGAAAAGCACTTAAATTTTAAGTTTCCCCCGTTGAAACTATAACTTCCCGTCTGTATTTCAAGTTTCTCACCTAAAATCTTTAACTTTCACCTAAAACTGCTCAATTAACACCCATTTTCAGGTCAGGTTAGTACTTCTCAAAGAGAGTGCAAAATGATAATGTAAAGTTGTCTATACTATTCAATTCTATCCCTCAATTCATTGCTTCAGACTCTTTAGACAGTCTAAAGTTACGGTTAGCAACAAGCTATAAACGCTGTAGACAGATAAGATTCGCCCACGACCGTAGGAAATCGCAAAGCTAGCCATGATATCCTCTCACGAGATAAAAACCTACGCTTACTAAAAAACACGACCGGGAATTCTCCCATTCGTATCCGCAAGCCCGAAATCGATTCATAAATCTAAAAAGTACTTCTTTTCGTAACGTTATTTACTTTGTTACCCTTTTAAAATTAAAAATCTCAAAAACGTACAAATCTACTCAAAATAATAAAGTTTGTCACTAAACAGACAAGTCATTAATCTACTCAAGTTTCTCAGTTTCAAAGTCTTATTCCTTGTATTAACTTTCCTTTCAATGAACTCTGAACAACAACTCCAAACTCCAATATCAGATATTCTCACCAAAAGTCCAAATAAGTGAAAAAGAAAGCAGAAGTTCCGAAAAACAGGTATAATAATGAACCAAAACTCAAGAAACCTCTTCGCAATTCCGGAAACCAGTTTCCCTCCACTTCTTCTCACTTTTCGCCCCTTTTCCTACTCATTCATTTCCAACTCTTCAGCTCCACATAAGGTCAAAAATTCCACCAGAAGAGACCTTAAAACTCAGCCCCTTGCTCCCCTTTTCCAAACGCTAATTGTACCAAAGTAACAATCCGCATCGTAAGTCCTAACAACAAGAAAAACTACCCATATGTGCCAACCTCCAGGCGCTTTTGGAGACAAATTCTAGAGGCTTCTAGACAGTCGTGAGACTTACGCAACTCATTAGGACAAACAGACTGAATTACACACAGGCCGGAAAAAAAGACTAACTATTTAAAGTTCTCTTCTATATACTCTCTTTCTTTGTTCGCTTTGTCCCTATTCAGGTAAGAGTCATGCCTGCTCCTCCAGGTGCTTTGGAGCTAAAGGGCAAACAAAAACGTGAACCTCTGAGAAAGTTGAGATTTTAAAAAAATACAAATAAAATGCGATTTTTTTTTTCATGGGAGGTCCGTACTTTTTACTTGAAAAGCTGCCTTTTCATACTGATTTATTATTGTTTTATCAGAGCAAGCGATATGGCTTGATTGCACCGCACCCTAATCAAGATAATCTGCCTTAAAAAGTATCAGTTGACCTCTAGAAAGTCTGGTGATATCCAAGCGTGTGAAAGATAAGAGTTTGCTTCTAACATTGCTCCTTTAGCTTAGCAACCCAAACTGGGAGAAACGGATTTTTTTGTATTTTCCGTTGAAAAATGTTTGGGTGTACGGATCGCACTGTTTTAAGCTTTCCTGTTGATAAAAGTGGGTCTAATTTTTATCAACAACCATACAGCATCCGCTGTGTGGATTTTATACGCGTGAGACGCTAATGAATCTCCGTCAAAATTGGTGGAAAATTTGGGTCATCCGGTTTTCCTTTCATTTTGGGACAGAAAAGTGGCAGTTTTTGCGTTCCTATTTTTTTAGCCTGCTTCAAAGTCTGTTCCGAAGAGGTACAATATTTGCTTAATAGTCTTTTCAATAAAAACTTGCTGACTTTGCAAGGTTTAACTTATAGAGCAAATAATGATGAGTTCACTTACCGCAGTCACCGAAAATAATCCCAACGCCACGAAAAACACCCACGTTATCCTGCAAAAAAAGAATCGAAAAAGGAAACGTTACTCATTGCGAAGCCAAAATCTTTCTTTTTTCTATCAACTAACTGGCTCCATTTAGGTGAAGTGTAATTCCAATCAAAGTTGTAGTATAAACATGTATGTTACTACAATTGTGGTGAAAACTATGAAAAAGGGGTAAATCTTATTTACCATAGGTGATTGGACCACCGGACTCCCGGTCCGTTGCCGGACAGTCGGGACTTCATGGTGTGTTGATCACCCGACAATTAACGTTTCAATAACGAGTTTTTTAATAGGTCCCAATTTGTGGCTAATTAAACCCACACTACACAAATTAATCCGTGGTGGCGCTCCTTCACAGCCAATAAAGTCTGCATGAGACACCTATTTTGTATAATCTTCCAAAAAGATTTTTAAGGAGTAATTTTAAAATGGGGTTTGGAAACCCCTTTACACGGTTAAACCGTCAGGAGAAATATCACACTCACACACGGGACACAAGAGCCAGCGAGACAAACGCCAGCCCTGGCTTTGGCTCGTTTAAACTGCCCAGCTGTCCGTCTATCTCGACCCCGGGAACCCACACTTTTCTCGACGAGACGGTAATCTCGGCGAACGTGACGATAAGAACCGCCGCCGAGTCAGGGCGCTCTTGTGCAGTGCAAGTTCAGAACTCCGCCTGCGCTTATAAAACAGTCCCTGCTTTTCTTTTTGGAAGTCGTGAGATAATAGTTTATTTTTGTGGTTTAGGCGGCTACTTAAAAACTCAAGATAAGAAGGGTTTCCAATAGCGCGATAACGGAAGACAAAAGGCGAAACTGGATATCAAATTAGCTCAACTCGGGTTACATTCTAGCGCAAAATTTATCGTATTACAGTAACATACCGTTTTATGGTTATAAGCTACTAATCTTTACTAAGCTACACTTTTTTTAAATCAAAACTTTTTGTGCTATCTTTACTTTACTAAGGAACCTATAAACCACTCTATATATCTACCACTCTCAAAATAAGATGATAGTTTTGTGAATATAGTCTCTCAACATAAGACTAATTATTCTCTTGAACACATTCTAAATATGGATTGAAATTTTGAAGAAAATTCGTAAGAAAATTTTGCTAGTGAAGATGACATTTTGTAATAAAAATTTCTTATTGTAGCTATACTACTTTTTACTAAGAGCCTTTTGGCCCGAAAACATATTTTTTTAGCTTATAACCATAAACAGGGTAGTAACTTGAAGAAGGTTTTTTTTTTAATATAAAAGCTTTACCTTTTCGGTCACAAAGTGAACCAAATAGCGACTTTCGACGCACAATTAGTGTGAAATATGAGAAGCGACACAAGAGCATTTTCTATTTGAATCTCGCTGACTTAGCATAGCTTATGACATCTATGTTTGAAGCACACACAACTATAGTCACAGCTTGGCGGATTCGAAATGAAATGTGATTTTAGAATTAAATTTGTTATTCCAAGCTAGATGTTTGTAATAACAAAATGAATAGGGATACAACTCCATTATTGTATTATTATTATTAATTAATAATAACAATACAGTGGATTTAAACGAACCCAGATCATTCCCAGGGGTTTTCCTTACGCACATTTACCAACTAACTAAATTACAACTATCCCTCCACAATACTTACATTTTTCTTAATCCCTTTTCCGATGCAAAATATACAAATAGTATGCTAGTTGTCAGGTAAATGATCCCGTTTTCTAACTACACTGAATAAAGCTTTAGAAATTACCAGAAAATCAATTAAATTATTTGTAACTCACAAAATAAGATAACTTATAGCTAATTCGGTATTGAAATGTGAAAAATTGCGACAAAAATATTCTAAACAGCATTACAATTAGGATATCGTAACAAAATGTTTCTAGCAACATTTTACGGAGTAGTCGCACTGACTAATAAACAAAAGGGAAAGAAAGACAGCTCTAGCTGCGATGGAGATTTATACCTCGAGTTTCTGGCGGCATTTCTTTACTCTTCTTTTGAAAATAAGCTAAAAAAAGGTATTAATAATACATCTAAAAAACCACTCGGGCTAATTTTCTTGGAATATTCGTTCAGGAGAATGCATTGTATCCACTAGCATAAAAGTCACACTTGTGGAAGACCTTCTCATTCTAAAGGTGAACGACCAGTCCTGGTTTCTGCACGACTAAATATGGGCTTCATAACTCCATGCCTTCATAACTGCTGCCAAAATGAATAAGCCAGATTTGTCACTGCCAAGAATCAGCCGTGTATAAAATAGGCCTCTCGCTTCGAATTAACAAAATTCCCGTTCCTACTTCACATAATTATATGATCAGCGTCCCATCCAAAAGTGAAACTTTTGTCTGCCTAACTTTTACGTGTACATGATAACTATTTTACGCTTGACTGTCACCGCTATCCTTGCTGTACTGCACATGAGAATCAAGCAAGCTCATACTAGCAAAAAGCCATTGTCCCCGGATCGAGTATGGGATCCTCTTATTATTCCATTCCGGAGATTTACACCGTAATAAGGGAGGAGTGGCCGGAAGTCTTATAGCTTCGTATATAAAGCAACTTTTCAACAGAAAATTCAGTCAGTCCAGCAAGTTACACCTGAAAATGAAGTATTTACTCACCGTTAGTGGGTTTCTGTTGATTATCGCTTCGATCCAAGCAAGAGAATCCAGAGTGTCGTCTGAGAATTTGATTCCAGCGGGCAATTCTACACGAGAAGGCAAATGTAAGTAAACTTGACGGTGGTTATTTTAGCTAGATTACAGTTACTTAGATCACTTTTTCCGTAGTTTTCTCCCTTTTTACGATCGTCCGGTTCAACAACGGGGAATGTGTAGGGACGAATAAATACAACGGAACTTGCATGACTGCAGCAGAATGCAGCAACAACGGCGGTACAGCTGCAGGCTCTTGTGCATCTTCGTTCGGTGTTTGTTGCACTTGTAAGTACAATACTTTCTTTTCACCATTGCGTAGAAACCCAATTAAATTGAAATTTATCTGAAGTCTTGATAACGAAGTGTGGGTCTTCGACCAATCGCAACTGCACGTACTGGCAAAGTACTACCTCATCTTCGTACACTACTTCTGGCCAGTGCTTGCTTACAGTGCGAAAATGCAGCTCCAACATTTGTCAATTACGGTGAAGACAAAAAATATTACTTAAATCCTACCACTTTAAGATTTTCGTTTAAAAAACAATTTATTACATCGTACTTTTTTTATAACTATTAGACTCGATTTTATCTCGTTCACCTTGGCTCAACCTGATCCTCAAGACCAGAAGTGTGTTTTGGACCTTTTTACGGTTACCGGAGCGTCAAATCCAGTTCCTACCATTTGCGGAGACAATAGTGGTCAACACAGTAAGTACAATAAGTACTATAATCTGATTTATTTTCCCTAGAGAAGTCATTTACATGTGTCCTATTAAAAGCGAACTAATATTGAAATGCTTTAGTCTACTTGGATATGACACCCAATACCAATTCCTGGACCCTGGGCTTCGTGACAACCGGAACTAATTTCTCACGTAACTGGAACGTAAAAATTTCTCAAATTCCTTGCGACCAAACATATGCAGGTAAATTTTGATCGATCACAATGAATTTATTTAAATATTAAATATATTTTCTTTAGCTCCTGATCAATGTTTGCAATATTATACCGAAACGACGGGGACCATTACGAGTTTTAATTACGCCTCCACGGCCGTGGCGACTACAGGAGGAACTATTGGCAGGCAACTGTCCAATCAAGATTACACAATCTGCATTCGAATGGCGCAGGTAGATTGTAAAACGAAAGCGAGAAAACATTAATTTTACGGTTCGAAAAGGGATTTTGCGGAGTTTGCTACAGCGTTTGTACCGATACGGCTAATACAAATAATCTAGCCTTTTCTATCTCCGGTGATGCCAGTGCAGCCACGCCTGCAGGTACCGCTGTCGACGCTAAGTGTGTGAATGACTGGCTGCAAATTCCTTGCGCTTCCAATGCCATGAATTCGGTAGCCCAGTCAGGAGGAGTTACGCCTGCTACGTGTACCAGCCGCATATGTGGAACTGTCTTTTCGTCGTACGATACGCCTGTCCTGACAGCTCCTGTACCCGTGTACAGTAAGTTCGTTTTGATTTGCGTGATTTTTCAATATAGGGATAATTGAATCTTAAATTTAGATTTTAAAACATATTTTGTATGTAATGTTTTAGGTTATAGCAAGCCATTCGAACTCCGGTTCTATTCAGACACGACAGAAGTCGGTTCCACTACGAGCGAGGTTTCCAATTTGGGATTTTGTTTGAATTATATCCAACAACCTTGCACCATAAGCGGCTGAGAAAAATGCGAAGAAACGCGCTTTTGTTAATACCGTATTTATTTCCCTTATTTATCTCGCATGTAAATTTTCGAACATTGAAGTAATAAATGTAATTAACCGAACAAATGTTTCCGCCTACATCAATACTTTAGAGCATGACAAGAATAAACTATGACATATACTACAGAAATTTAATTGTGGGAAAAAGGGAATTCCTCTCGAAATCAGTCAAATCCTGAAATCAATTACAGCAGTAGACTCCAATTATCTGAATAACGGTTATTTGAATATTCCGCCCAGTTGAATTAAAAGTTTACGATTCAGGTTTATAAGTCCCATTTAATTCAATGTAAATAACCTATTTCTTTTTACTGATTCGTGTGATGAACCAGTAAACCGAACATTATAGCCATCATTATACAGCGTCCACGTTAAAAACATTCTTGTACAATGCAAACGACATAAACGCAAAAGAGCGTTCAATCATGGATTTTTTTAAAATAAGCATTGTTAAAAACGTGACTAATTTGACTAATTGATTTAAGGATAGTACAGACTTACTTTTTGTCTCCTTCAATTCGTATTTTTATCATGCTATAGAGGCAACTTCGGATTTTTTTAATATTCCGCATATTTGAATATTGTATGTCCGATCCGGAGCCTATTCAAACCAGTCATAGACTACACAGCTAATAAGCTGATTGCACTGTAGTAAGTTCGTGTTGTCACGTCTGTAATTATCGATCAAATGAGAAATCCCGCAAGCATCGATTCTGTTTTTGTGCCGAAGTCGATAGCAACTTACGATATGTAAACTTGAAGCATGTTTACTTCTGTCCTTTTTACGTCATCCCCTTTGTAACACGTATCCGTCATTCATTCGTTTGCCGTTATCACGCACATTTTAACTAGAACTTGGTGTGTTATTATTCCCAGATCTCTCTAGTTAAGTTGTTTTAGTAAAGATCTTTCCTTATCGTCTGAAGTTCCAAGTCAGCAATGGAGCCAAAATATAACATGAAAAGCCCAGGTAAGAAATCGACGAATTTGATCCATTTTGGCATTTAAAGTTAAACGAGTTTCAAAAATTATCTTCAAAATAGCTGTGAAACGTCTCATGAAAGAAGCACACGAACTCTCAATAGCAACGTCAGAATATTACGCTCAGCCCTTGGATGATAACCTTTTCGAATGGCATTTTACCGTCCGCGGACCTAGTGAGACGGAATTTCAAAGTGGAGTTTACCACGGTCGCATTATTCTCCCCCCGGAATACCCCATGAAACCACCTAGTATCATTTTGTTGACGGTAAACATCCATTCATTTCCAAACAAAATCTTGACATTGACTGTATATTTCTCTGTTGTATTTTAGCCGAATGGTAGGTTCGAAACCAACCGCAAGATCTGTCTGAGCATCTCAGGCCATCATCCCGAGTCTTGGCAGCCTTCGTGGTCTATTCGCACGGCGTTACTGGCCATTATTGGTTTCATGCCCACACCAGGCCATGGAGCTATCGGATCCCTGGATTACAGTCCAGAAGAACGCAAAAAGCTTGCGATAAAATCTCAAGAGTGGCAATGCGAATCTTGCAATAAAATCAAGGACCTGTTACTGGAAGTTTCTGAGGAAAATAACGCAGCCACTGCCCTAGAAGCGAAGGAAATAGTCAGTCAAATTTCTATGAAAGTAAAAACAAAAGATTATTATCGAGTTACGAGAGTTTTATCAAATTCAATATTTTTTTCAGACTGAGGGATCGAAAGAAAGAAACGAAGAGAAAGAACCTTCCTCTCCAGCATTGCAAGAAAGTGAGCAACCTGAATTACGCCAAAGAACCGTGGTGCAGTCAAACATGAATTTAAATCAAAACCCAATTATTCCAACGCCTTCCTCTGACACTGGGCGCTCGCCTCGATGGGACAATCGACGTTACAACATCCTTATTACATTCCTGGTCCTCACGTTGGCTGCATTGGCCTACAGACGCTGCTTTATCGTAGGATGGGATGTATAGTAAGAGAGGAGAGAGAGAGAGAGCTTTTTGTGTACAAAATATTAATCACCCCTTTAAGAGTAAAATAAAAAAAAAATAACGCCTGATTTTGTGTCAAAAGTAATCAAGAATGCTGAAGACCTCTATATTTACTACACAGAACCCCCTGTACGCTTTAATGTAACTATCTAGTGTGTACATTGCAGTAAAAAATCACCCTGCGAATAAAATTTTAGAAAAATGTTGAGCTAACTCGTTTATTTGGTAAGTAAAATCTATCTTCAAAAGTTTACAGAATTAAAAGTGCTTACATGGAAGTCGTACTATACACACCAGTGGATACTAACTGACAAGATAACCAATCCAAACCTTCCAACAACCCTAAAAGACAATCCATATTATTTACTGGAATAGCCGAAAGTTTCAAACAAATATTGAAAGTTGTTTACCTGTCCCAGAAGGAGCATCACAACCTTGCGCGTGCCAACTTCGTCCATAACAAAGTTTAAGCAACGTTAATTGTTCAGTCAAGTCTTCCACACTCGCCGCATTTGCCACATCCTTTTCACATTCCAAGAAAAATGAGCAAATATCCCGTTTAACGTACTTCCCTTACTTGCTTATTGGCCAAAATTAACAATGCTGCATCTTTCAACTCTTTTTCAGCTAACAATTTGCTCAGTTCAGACTGCACTTCAGCTAATCGGTCAGGGCAGGAGGAATCCACTACAAAAATTACCGCCTAGATCCAACAAACGCAACATTGGAAAGGAAAAAGTTATAATTTAACCCTTGAAGAAGGTCTAAGTTGAGTTAACCTGGGTATTCAAGTAGTAATGCTTCCACAAAGGTCTCAGTTTAGGTTGTCCGCCCACGTCCCAGAAGGTAAACTGCAAGTTTTTGTACTCGATGGATTCCACGTTGAAACCAATCGTCGGAATGGTGGTAATAAACTCGTTTTGCTTGAGTTTAAACAATAAACTGGTTTTCCCCGCTCCATCAAGACCCAACGTGACTACCCGTACTTCAATTTTTGGCCCGATATGAACTCTGTTATCCTAAAACATTTCTCGTTGATTTGTTAAATGAAACTAAGTTTTTAAAAAATAATACCTTTGTGAAAGTTATAGGTATACTAGGGTCAAGTTGAAGTTGTTCTGGGCTTAGTTCAGCTAACTGACTCTTTTGTTTGTCCATACTACCCAATAAGACACGTATATCTCGCGTCGCTACCACCAATCGTGCATCGTCTTGTCGAACCGCTCGTTCACACTGGACACAAACTTCTGCCGCCTAAAGAAAAACTTAGCGTACATATTAGAAAATGAAAAATGGAAACTATATACTTGTGACAAAAGCATTGCCAAGTCTTCTTGACGCTGTCGAATCGAACACAAACGCTCCCTGACGTGCGTATCTACTACAGTTAATGCCGCAGCTTCTTGCAGAGCTAACTGTTCGTACAACTGTCGGAAATAGCTTTTGATTTTATGTCGTGCATCATCAGCTGTGCCCACATTCGCTCCAGTATTGGAACTTTGCTCCATTGAATGAATATGATTGCGTAATAAAGGCAAATCAGATCTTGCAGCAGTTACGCCCTCTATTTGGACAGCAATGTGCTCTTAAAAGTTAAAAAAAAGGTCACGAGTGGTGTTTAGCTGCAATAAAGTGTACCTAATCGCTGAACCACTTCCGTGACTTCTTCCATGAATACTTTCATATGAGTCATGGCGGACAGAATAGAATTCCGGAGCTTTTCAGCTTCCATGTCCAATAGTGCATGCTGGAAAATAAAGATAAAAGTTCAGTTTGAGTGTAAATAAAAAGGAAAACAGGAAGATATTTGATGTTATTTTACACTGTGCCCTTTATGACGTCCGTAGTCTTTGCAAATGAAACACAATAATGGAGCATCTTGGCAGGATTCCTCCAAACAAGCGAATTCTACGCTATGCGAAGGATGGAAGGGACACTTTGGACGTTCGCGAGGCTTTTCAGACAAAGGAACGCGTTTGTGACGAATCAAGGTCCGCGTTGAATGAGTGCGTTCTGCGCAGTCCATGCACAAATGCGTTCCGCAGACCATACAGTACAAAACTGCTGCGTGATCTTCATTTTCATCGCAGGACACAGAAATCTAAACCAAAAAATGGTTAAGCTTTCCACTTGTTACCCGAGAAAATTAAAGCAGTTAC
Source organism: Lepidurus arcticus (assembly GCA_003724045.1). NCBI lineage: Eukaryota > Metazoa > Arthropoda > Branchiopoda > Notostraca > Triopsidae > Lepidurus > Lepidurus arcticus. Next base: position 46,893 of record RJJA01000332.1, read on the forward strand.
GGCAGATTCAGTTTCGCTAAAGAAAACGTTCAGTGAAAAAGTTTTCTCGGACGAATGCTGAAGTTTCTCCAGAAGCTCCAATAAAGCGAAATTCTTTTTCAAGCCCCATACGCCGGAAGAGCCTATTACAAATAAGAATGTAGAGCAAATTACGTTTAATTTCAAATGAAATATTACCTATAGGTGTTGGCTGTCTGTCGAATGGACACTGAAGAAAGTCTTCTCTCAATGGAAGTCTTAAAAGACAGGCATGGCAGAGTGTATGTCCGCAGTGAAGTAAACGAGGAACTCTTTCGCCTTGTAAGCTAAACACATCTTCGCAAACTTTGCATTCTAGTACCTTGATCGTCCCCTAGAAACAAAATATATAAACAAAACAATTCTCCAACCTCCGTACTTGCACGTTTATTGGAATGTACTATATTGGGTTTGGTGGACTTCACCGCCGCTGAACAGGATGAAGGAGAAGAAAATGAAGCGTAACCTCCGCCACTTGCCATTTTAAGTCAGAACATTATGAAATGTAGCCTCGAGAATTGATAAATTAAAAATCGTTGCAAAACATTGCAAAGAGCTAAAAACAAGGCACCAGTTAACTTCGACAGGGCGGGGCTAGAAGATTTTTATGTACGCCTGTTTATTGACGAAAGCTCCATAGATGGCCATAGTATAGTGGGAAGATAAATAGAGGGACAATAAAGAATATATAAAATAATAAAAATAAGTGAAATTCTGGAAAAGTAAGAATTTAATATTATGTAGTATTCAAAACTTATTCTTTTACGTTACAATAATTTGAAGGAAAGAAGTATCCATATAATGCAAAAAGAACGTATTTATTTCAAAACGGGAATGAACGCGGGCTATAAATCACAGCCATCATTATAATAACAATTTTAACGCCCATAGATAAGGCAAACAGGAAACGATACCAAAGACAAAGTTCAGGAACATAGCCGTACAGCTTAATTATAGCTGCGGTGCACTCAGTAAAGTAATCAACTTTTCAAGCTCTTCCATTGCCTTCGCCGAGTTCCGAAATTCCTCCATGAAACGAGGCAAAATTGGAACAAAGTAATCTTTCAAATGTTTGAGATCTATCAAATCCAACTCAGGTTCATCATCCTTAATAAAGGAAAGATAGATTTCCTCTAAAAGTTAAAGACAACGATCTATTTGACTCACTTCTTCCATTGCTTGACACGATGTCTTTGTTTTTCCGCTAGAAAGTCCCACGGCGTGGATCATGATTTGCAAAAGAACCAGCCGCTCCTCGTCGTTCAGTTGTATAGAGAGATCCAAGCATCTTTTCAGCAACATAGTTGTTATACATTTCCAGTCATTGAAGATGTCCATGCCATTTATGAAAGAATCGACAACGTTCTCCAGAAAAGGTTCCAACTCCTTTTAAAGCGTGTAAAATGTAAATAAACTAGAAAATCCCATTTTTGTATTACTTTCGCTTTTTTCGATCCAGTATGCCATTCAATTATGTTCTTAATCACCTTAGCGTGACAACGATATCTTTGCAACATTATAATTTGCAGAAATTCGCCAGCTTGGTAGGAAAGCTTTGTTGGTTTGCTATACAACAAAGTGAAAATGCGACGATAATCGAGTTCAGTAACAAAGCTGTGAAAGTGCCTAAGCAGTAATATTAGATAATTAGTTTTTTTAAAAGATACGAAATTGGTACTTCTTGACTTCGTCTAGAAGCAGTAACGCTTTGATGCCAACACGCTCATTGATCTCAGGGTACATTCCGATTCCCGTAACGTTGCTGACGATAAACTGGACGTAATGTTGGGTAAAGAGTCCCAAACCCTTCCTCACGTCCTTGTTCCGATACAAAATAAGCAACGACTGTTTAAAAAACGTACATGATTGAATTAGAATGGTTTAAGCAGTTTGAATCGATACTTTTAGAGCTTGGGAGCGCAGGGATCGCGAACCATCGCAAAGGGGGTAGCCAAAATTATTAACCAAGGCTTCAAATGTAACGTACTTCTCCGGGTACATGAGCATCCAGGTAGCCAAACCGTCAATGGCGTTCGCAGCCAATCGCTGCAAAGGATCCCTGGGAAGCAAATAGTGTCACTTTTGATTAAACGAAAGGATTTTTACCGAATACATTTCCCTTCAATGTAAAAAACGTCATAAAAAGTGTCTAGCAAGCGTTCTAAACATTGCAATTTGGGTTCAACATCCGCCAAATGTTCTTTGAGCCGGTCCAGCATTAGAAGAATGTCAGCATCAGTACGGGATTGACCAATGGTAATATTGTATTGGCGGTCGAGAATTCGTTTTCTCGCCTTTAAATCCACAGTTTTTTCCACCAGATACGTGTTGAGTCGAATACCTGGAAATAAACTCGAATAAGGAATTAAAGGCAAGATTTTAATGCGTTTTCATACCGGATGTCATTGATAAAATGCGAAAATCAGCGACACTGCTCAAATTCATGGCTCCCATAAAATTAATCAACTTGCTAAACAAGTGGTTATCATAGATAATATCATTTTCGGTACATTCCTTTATGAAATGGTCCATAAACGCGTGGAAGTTCTCCACGAGGTTTTTAGAACGCGCAGGGTGGTTTTGGAGATACTCATTGGCATCCGCAAGAGGCGGACTTCCGACTTTTTCCTCTAAATCCTCCAGGATTGCCTTGGGAACCATGGTCGACACCATCTCGGGAGTAATAATGTACCCAAACCATTCACCGGAAACGTCGACGAGCAACTGGAATAAATTGGCAACACCGCAGTTTTGGTCCTTTCTGTATTCCTCCACAAAATAGGATTGGACAAGCGATTTCTGATAAGGAAAAAATATTTGTTTGTTTGTTTTAAAAAATTGTTCTTGTATACTACCTCAATGGCGATTTTACTGTTGCTAATTAAGTTAAACAAACGAAAGTGTGACGGCCGTTTTGGCCGGCCCGCCTGGTTATCATCATAGACACGTTTTGCGGGCGGAGAATAGGCCGAGTCAAAACTCCTGTAAAAACGAAAGTATCCTTGGTTATAAAATACACAGAGTGTGCACGCAAGCGTTATAGGCTTAGGAAAGTATACTACGGTACTTACATTGTGGCTTCGCGAGTGGTATCATTGCTGCGAGTAAACATTTTCGTTTACTTATAATGAAATATTACAACCAAATAAGTTTGGAACTTTTGCATTGACTATGGCGGAACTGGATATCAATGTTGCCTGTTGAACTTTAATATTTATCCCGTAAAATAAGTTCTTGAGCCGCGTTCGTTTTGTCCTCGGTTTAAGTATAAACCAAAAACTCTACCCCCAAGACTTTATTGCGCTTATAAGCGTACGAGATGGATAAACTTCGGGCTTATAAGCGTTTACTGTTTTAGCTATATAGTTGACTTGTAATTTTGGCCTCAAGTAAGGCAATTAAAGTCTACTACGGGCAATCTTATATCTCCCTTGTGTATTATTTGCATATTTGTTTACTATACGGATGCCTAAACTTATAGGTTTAGGTCGAAGCTGCAAAACGAACGCAGCTTTGGGTTGAAAGAGAAGAGACCAATTTTCTCTTAATTCTTTGAGTATAGTGGAGAATGTTTACTTACCAAAACGTTTGGGGACTACGCCGGCCGCTGTTCTCTTGTGATGGTTTCGTTATTGTCACGTAATAGACAAGCGAGTGAACGTCTTAAGTTATAGCCACGCATATTATTATCTACATCCACGCATTATACTTATTAGTCACTTACGTGACTAGTAATAAGTAGGTGAAGGGTTACATAAAATAAAACGAAAAATCAGAGCACCTATACAGAATAAGCTTATCATTTAATGGGTGTTAACTGCGTTGCAAAAATAGGTATACACGTACAGTTACGGGAAAAGTCATTCATTTCTAAGAGAGCCTTCAATTCGCAAGTTTACTTTAAAACAAATAAACCCTACATCTCTTGTTCGGAGAGAACAAGACTCCTCGCAACAGAGGCATGGAAAACTCGGCCAAAAAAATGAAAATGAAGCGTTTGCACAATTAAACACAATGGTAATAATGGTCCAATGGAACAAGAGATAGCAAGAATGTAAAGAATCCGTTAAAAGATCTAGTTACATAAGCCCTTCTTCTAGAGGCATTGTGACGTACGTACCCTACCAATACCCAGATCTATTTTACATAAAGTGATATTCAACTAAGGGAACTACACATTTTCCCACCAGGAGCTTCTTAAAGCGCATAAAAAATAGACTCTGATGTTTGCGATTGCCAAGATCGGATAAAACAAGATCTACCTCACTTACTGTTCCATTGCCGAAGAATAAACAAGGAACGCGAGCCGAATTTTTACGTGAACTTAGCAAATTCAAAGTCCATTTTAACGCAGAATCCATTCTGTCTACCCCAAATTGATCAATTGATTCATGATTCCTTTTTCATTATTGTGACCTACCTGTTAATACCTTTTCCACTCCTTTTCTCTATTCTAAACCATATAATTAATGTATCGATGTCAAAGTTTCGAGAGTGGTATTAAACCCCCACTCCATTTGTTCGGAGCACTTTGCTGTTACAAGAGTTGTAAGCAATTGAAAGAAGGGTAAAAGGCGAAAGCCTTATACGCCCAATGAATTTGTTTAAAAAAATCGCAGTCATAGTCGCTTAAATTCAGTAAGGCACCCAGGATTTTGGTCCGGGGGGGGGGTGAACCCCCCGACCCTCCCCCCTGGGTACGTGCCTGAATTCAGTAGTCTACCTTATTTTAGTTGAGTAATAGAGTATAGAGTTGGTCGGTAAGAATGTTACTTATTCAAATTTGCTGATCCCGGTGGCTGTTACAGAAAACAATTTTTGGTGTCGATTATGTAGCAAAAATGAATAGCGTCATTTTCTTTAAAAGACGATATTAATCTGAAAATAGAGGTGGACTTATTATTTTTTTTACTAAATATAAGCAAATATTTAATTAATTTCTTGTTATCGTTCTTCGCATTCCATTTAGGTAACAAACGAGATTTGCCCCAAAACTTCCAATGTGTACGGGGGCCTTTATAAGTGTATAAAGTACTAAATAAGTGTAAAGTAGTAAATAAGTGTAAAGTAGTGTTTATATGTTGAACTCCTATTTTGTCAACCCCGATTATGTCAACCACCATCGCGCTGCCTTTTTTTTTGCAAACCACGCCTACGCGTGTCGCTGTTCGTTTCTTATCTCTCGCGTAGCTATTCTATTGTGGATGCGTGTCTGAGTTGTTTTCCACGATTTTCTCTTTATTTATTTGATTTTAACAGCCCTAATACAACCCGTTTTCAACTTATTGACTACCTAGATATTTGTCTGATTTTTTAATTGAAAAAAGAGTTTTCCGATTTTGTCAACAATCCGACTTATCAACTACCCTCCGGTCCCATCGGTTGACAAAATCGGAGTTCTACTGATACTTACCAAAAACATATTCGGACGCCGTACGCCGGGTGCTGTTCTCTTGTGATCCGTTTCGTTATTGTCACGTAGTAGATAAGAGCGAAGGTGAAGGAAACACACAATTTTATTCCGATACGTGACTTTAGTATAGTTTCTGTGAAACGTAAAGAAAGATCAGGAAACTTGCAGAATATGCTAACCATTTAGTGGGTTAACTGCGTCAAAATAATAGGTATATACAAGTAAAAGTTAAGGGAAAAGTAATTCACTACACAAGTTACAATCAATTCGCAAGTTTACTTTAAAAAATGACTTTGCGCCAGTTAGCAGTGTATTTGGCAGCCCGGGTAATTGGGTTGTTTATTGCCGCTTTTGTAACCTCAATTGTGTTAATTAAATGGCTGATAACATCACGAAAGAAGGAATTTTGGTTTCCAACACCGGAAACTACTCGACCGTCTTCTTTAACTGACCCTAAATATGGCACTCATCACGTCATCGCTTTACAGGTGGAATAGTCGTTTACTAACGGGAAAAATAATAATTCCATTATTATTAACAGAACGTAAAACTCCATTATGTGGCCAACGGAGATTCCAGTAAACCGCTAATGTTACTCGTTCACGGATTCCCTGACTTCTGGTTTAGTTGGAGGAACCAATTGCAGGCATTTTCCAAACATTACTGGTAGGTATATTCATAGTACTGACCTTGATATATAGGTTTAAGTCCTCGTACTTTTAGGGTTGTGGCGGTAGATATGCGTGGCTATGGTGACTCCGAAAAGCCCAAAGGCGCCCATAACTACGATACTCATTTGTTAGTTCAAGATTTAGTCCAATTAATCGCTGCTTTGGGTAAAAATCCATTCTTCCTTTAATTTTTATCTACTTAACGATAATTTTAGGAAAGAAGGATTGCGTTTTGGTAGCCCATGACTGGGGCGGACTTGTAGCGTGGTTCTTAGCAGCAAAGCACCCTGAGTTGATCACTAAATTTATTCCTTTGAACATCCCCCATCCAATAGCTTTCGTAAACCACTTATTGTCAAGCCCAATGCAGGCTTTACGATCCTGGTAAACCTTTTTGACTTCTCCTTAAAGTATATAATTATTTTAACCTATTGGAATTAGGTATGTCGCCTTCATCCAAACTCCTTTTATTCCCGAACTTATCGTCGGTTGCGATAACCAGCAGCTTTTGCAGAAATTGGCAGCTGATGGCTCGCTAATGGGCTCCGCCAATAACAGTCCTGTTTTGGAGTCCTATATATACGTTTATAGCCAGCCAAGTAAAAAAGCATTTTAATCTAAATTGCGGAGTTGACAGTTTGGGTTTTGAAACAGGAGCATGGTCTGGACCTATGAACTACTATCGCCGAGTCTTTTACCCAGGATCTTTAATTTGGGAAAGCGCTGATCAACTGCGAGTAAAAGTGCCGACTTTGCTCATCTTTGGAAAGCGCGACGTGGCGTTGGATTTCCGTATGGCTGAAAAAAGCAGGGTGTTCGTAGAAGATTTTGAGCTGGAATTGCTCGACACGATGCATTTCGTTCACATCGAAAAACCTAATGAAGTTAATCAACTCATAGCAAAATTCCTGGGTATTACTGCCCTTTAAATTCTCAGTTGTAGTCGTTTAAATTCAGTACCTTATTTTAGTTGAGTAATGAGTATAGAGTTGATCAGGTAGGAATGTTACTTACATTCAAATTTTGCTGGTCCCGGTGGCCGAAGACAGTTTGGTGTCATTATATACCCAAAATTAGTAGCGTCCTATTACAGTAGAGGTTGACGTAACAGAGTGGATAATTTCTACTAAATATAAGCAAATTTTAATTAATTTCTTGTAATCATTCTTTGCATTCCAATTAGATACCGAACGAGCAGATTGACTTTCGCTACCTGTTGTCGCGACAGTTTTCATGTTCTTATCTTGGTTGAAAAGAATTAGCTCTATGAACACATGCAGCGAATGTCTATATACCGTTACGTTTGAATCTTTTGGTTCATACTTTTCCAATTTCACTCTCGCAAACCCAAACAGCTAACAATCTTTCTTCTTTTCTGTTTTGCTTCCGTAGCTCTCACTATATAACCCACTCTCCTTCTTGACCCTCAACTTCTTCCCACTGTCACCTCGTATTGCCAACGTCGGGGGTCCCCCAGGATGACTCCTCGAACAAGGCAACCGAGGTTCTAATATTTCCCAGAAGCTGCCAGGTCCAAGCTTGGCTTATCCGCCAAAGCATCTACTACGTCAAAGTGAAACCCCATAGTACCACGATTTTTTTTGTTACTATTTTCAAAGTTGAAACGGTCGACTTGAATATCTATGGTATTTAAAAATGAAGCATCTAGGGGAATTTAGAATTTATTACAAAATGGAAGCTACAGGAAATTAGCCAAAAATCCCAATTTTGGTGAGTCGCTGGAGCTCAACCACAGCCTTCATGACGTCATCTTTGCTCTTTTCAAGGTGTTCGCTTTGGCGCCAAAAACTAGTCACGCCTCTGTGTTTTTGTTTGGCTTCGTTTCTACCGGTTTATCGCAATTTGTCTTGGTGATTACAGCTTCGAAGCAAGGAAGTTAGTTTTTTTGGATAAAAAGTGATAAACAAATTTTAATGGAGTGTCCCATCCCTCCCAAACTCCTCGAAACTGCCTCGCCTTTGCTTTCATTCGCCTCTCCTTTCCCTTTCACCCACATCAAGGTTAGTTCAACTTTAATCTTCACTCCTTTACTTTCATCGGTATAACTTTTATTTTCATTACAGCTGGAGCCCTTTGCACACCAAGTTGGCGGCCATTCATCAATGCTCTGCCTTGACCACAAAACTGTCTGCAAACCCTTAATCCTCCAGGAACGCCATTTTTACGAAACACTGCCTGCTGGACTTTTGCCTTTTGCGCCAGCATATCGTGGCTTGGTCGCTGTGCAATGCTCACTTTCGCCAGACCAGGACGATTCAACTGGCTATATAACCTTAACAGCCTACCCTCCACCATGGTACAAGGACAAAATGACTCCCAATATTCGTCCCACCAAGCACAGGTAACAAAATATTATGTTTAAAACACCTCGTTTTAAACTCGAAATTACTGTTTCATAGGATCAAGTTCAGAAGGGGAGGCAGTATAGAAATTGAAAGTGACACAGACGTGCTCTTTGACGATGATTCTCCCTTCCCACTGCAATTCCATGAAGTTTTTACGCCCTTTGAGACCGTAGCGCTCTCCTCATCACCAAATTGGTCCAATTTGCCCTCTCCAGAGGCTAGAGAAGCCCGACGCCCTAGTTTGGGTCACAATCCTTGGATTTTACACTGCCATCGTGATCATTTGACCCGATTATTGGGCCAAGATCCTTCCAACAGCAACCCCGAGTTATTTGAATCTCAGGAATTCCTCCTACTTGAAAATCTGACCTGGCGGTGCAAGCGACCCTGTGTTTTGGATCTGAAAATGGGCGTGCGACAGTTTGGAGATGACGCTTCGCCCGCCAAACGCCAAAGTCAGTCCGCCAAAGCTGCAACTTCTACTTCTGGCTTGCTGGGGAGCCGTATTTGTGGCATGCAGGTAATAGTTCTCGCACCTTTTCATAAAAATAGTGCAAAAAACAGTTCCTAGCAGGCGAATGTTAGGTGTTTCAGGTCACGACGGGCCGCTTTCTCTGCCGTAATAAGTACTTTGGCCGGTCTTTGACTGTCGAAGGCTTCCGCGATGCCTTAACACAGTTTTTCCACAACGGAAGTTCCGTCAGGACCGATATCTTACCTCTTGTGATCCGTAAACTTCATCAAGTGCGGAAAATACTACAAGAATTGCCGGGGTATCGCTTTTATACAAGTTCTCTCCTCATTATCTATGATGGCTACGTTCCTGACGATCATGACGTCACAGAGTCGATTGTTCTGAATGAAGATAGTGATGGTCTGGGCTCAGAATCGTCAAGTCATGCTCAAGCGCTCTATACTGACGTAAGAATAATTGATTTTGCTCACGCTACCCATCCAAATTTACCTCAGACTCCAGTGAAAATCCATAGTGGGCCTGACCAAGGCTTTCTTTTCGGTATAGAAAACTTACTGAAGGTGCTAAGCACTTTATAAGTGGGAAATAAGTAGGATTTTTTTACGATATCAAGTTATGCTGTTGATCTGTTTCTCGGCTAGTCTTAAGGATTTATGTTAAAAAAAGTTGTTATTAATTGATAGAGATAAAAGGAGGTGGAAGAAGATTGAATAGATGGAGAAAGCGAAATACGTGAGGAAATGCGAGCTTTTTACTAGTTTGAAAAGTTATATTTGTTCGATTTTTGGGTAAGATAAAGAAACGATTTTCACGGAACCAAGTTTTTGGAAAAAGGTTGGTTTTGTAAAGAATTCGTCACGATTTCTATTTCCTGCTACGTCCTCTTGCCCTTTTTTGGCCGTCTTTTCGGGCGTCACTTTCTCGCTGTGCTTGGAATAGAAAATAAAATCAGATGCGTATAAAGCCGATGCAATATCAGTCCGAAACCATAATCCTCAGCGACCTTTACAGTGTAACATCATACAATTGCTTGGAAAATTCATCATGGGCTTATCCACAGTCGCAGCCTTGTTCTTCGTCTTCCTAACTCAGGTAACTACCTTCGGTTAATTATGTTCAAATTTTAAGATGTTATTTATATCAGAATGGGTGTAAATTTCAAGTTAGCAATTTCTCAGTCATTGTCAATTTGGGGAACATTTTTGGAATCAAGATTATACACTTCTATATTGGTAAAAGTTCAATTAAAGCTAATGAAGTCAAAGTTAAAGCTCGATTATGAAATTAACATTGTCCTTAATTTCGCAAGATCTTAAAGATAGATTGTGTGGGAAAACTAACTTATTGTGAAAGTATCGATTCAGTGTGACAGACTTTCTTATTGTCCGTTTTAGGGTGGGGTTTCGGCCAGTACCGGTTCCGGAGATCTGATTCTGCCGCCCGTACTCCATGGATTTGGGTTTCCGGACAGTTTTATCAACCACGGAGGGCATTCGTATTCTTATCAAGCTGGAAGTCATTTAGCACCGGCATATGATTCGATTCCTTCTCGTGAAGTCCCCAGACAGATTCCCTACACGCCTTGGATTGTAGATAAAGCAGCAGCGCAATTAGGACTCGTCATTCCAGTCGATAGTGACTCCGAACCGGCCTTTTTGTTGGAACCAATGGAGAAAACTTCGGCATCTGGGCAGAAAGAAGCGTCCCGGCACACCGAGAATCATCCAAGTAATGGCGTTTCAGCCAAAGAAAGCTATGGAAAGCCTCAAGGGAATGAGAACTATGGAGGGTCATCTTTTTCCGGTGAAGATTTCGATGTGAAATCGGAATTCCATGATGATTTTGACAGTCATAGTCACGATGGAGATGATTATTTTGGGAAGAATCGCGAGGAGGAATCTGGGGCTGATTCTAAGTTTCGTGATTATGAATTCGAAGATGTCAAATCCCAATCCATCAAAGATTCCAATGGCCATAAAGAAATTCAGCCCAAGACAGAGGGGAAAACCCAGGATATGAATGGAAGACCTTATGAGGGCGGGGCTAAGTCCGGATATCAACCCCATCAGAAGCCAATGGCTCTGCCCAGTCCTCTTTTCAAGCCTTCTCAGCCTGATCCGCTCTATTTGATTCTGAAGAGTCACAGCAACCATAATGACGTAGTTTCCAAGTTTGCACCAGTTGATCCGCACTCGCACTAAATCCCAGCACAGCAACAGCAATCTATTGCACAGATCGTGGGGAATCATCCCACGCAGCACTTTTATTGAGCATCACTTGTTGGGTGATTTTCTTATGACTTTATATACAAAAAATTTTACGCCAAAGGGAATTGTTGAAGTTAACACAGTACTGAGACCTAACCAAAACGACCACTTGCTCCGTGGAATGCGACAAATTTAAATCTTTTGGCAGTACAGTTGAACTATAAATAGGCCTAATTAGCAAGTTTAGAATCCAGGTTGTTATATGTTTAAAATTGACTTTAATTCGTAGCGAGTGGGTGTGGCGCAAATCTTTACAAGAATGTAGGTCGTGTCCCGTTAGGTTAGTTGCTGTCGAAGTCAGAAGATCTTACGGTTCCAATAAGCTGACTGGGATTCTTCTTTCTTTTTTAAGGCAGTTTTTTTCTCATCATTTAATATCGGCGTAGACCTAAGTTTTGTTCCCAGAATTAGGCGTATTTATTTTTGTATGCAAATTTAGTCAAAATAATCCTACATTCGACATAAGTTCAATCTGGATTTTTTTTGTTTCGTCGGGACTGCTGGAATAGGCAATTTATAAGAGAAGGTGCTCCATAAGGTCCAAGGTTAGGACGAGAAACCAAATTGGGTGAGGCCGGTCTCGCAGCGGTACTCCGGCTTACCTTGCAGGAGTGAAAAATTAAGGGCCTTGTAAAGCGAGTGGTCCCAGGCCGGATTTCTTAGCGCTGCCCCGGCATATCTAGTAGCCGCTGTACGTCGTACGTTGTCTACAGCCCGGTCAACTCGGGGAGACACGACATTTATTTCGTCCGTGTTGTTGTGTTTTGATGATTAAAATAAATACGATGAAATAAATGTCGGATCTTATACATGATCAGTTACGAAAAATGTATAGCAACTTTTCGGACAACTGTCGATAAATTTAATGATTCCTTATTTTCTCACTGTTAAGCCACCGTTAGGCAAGCCGGAGTAACGCTACAAGTCCGGCCAAAGTATACATATGGTCTAGTATTTCTATCCACTTCTGTAGCGAGGCTTGTAATAACTCATTCAACCTGCAGTAACTGATAAACTTCAATCTTAGTGGTAACCTTGTATTATTCCCAATGGCCAACACGGGTTCGAGGTAAACTAATGGTTAACAGAAACATATAGTTGTACAAGGATTCCCCAGTAGAAGCTACACCAAAGTATAAAATGCCAAAAGTAAGGATAATTATTGCGAATTGGCTGCGTTTAATAAGATGGAGAGATAAACTGATGGTCAGAGTAGGGAGTCGGAGTCGGGTTTTGCCAGTTGAGGTAAGGGAAATAGGGCAAATATGACGCTAGGGGTACTTGACTGGGGGAATCGCACGAGAATTGGCTTTTGGGCAGCATATGATCAGGATGAATGGACGGCTCTATTTGTAGATTTTCTGGTGATTCGGCCCTAATCTTAGCCATAGCTCGTTCTACCAATTCGATTTCTTGCCAGGTCGGCAAATCATGCTGAGCTTGGATTTGGTGATTCATCGGAAGAGGATCAACGTTTCGATGGTCATAACTTGAGGTAGTGTACGTGAGAACGTGCTCCAAATAAGGGGGAATGGTTACAGGACTTTCGCCGGTTAAAGTCGTAATTAGCTGGTCGATTTGACTCAGCTGAGGTGATATAGTAGATGAGTCTGGTGATTCTAATACCTTTGGATAGGCTGATTTCGAATTTTCTTGATGGTTTCCATATGAGTAGAATTTGTCGTAAGCATTGTCATCAAAGGGGTATGGATTAAGTGATTCTGGTGATTCTAGGGGTTTTAAGTGTGTTGAAACGCAATCTTCGTGATGATTGAAATATGGGTAATGAGTCTCGGATAAGTTTGGGTCCGAATGGGGAAAATTAGTAAATGATGTTTCCGATTCTAGTGATTCCAAGGGATTTGGGTATGATATTTCGGAAAGTTTTTCGATACTAAGGAAAGACCGTTGGTTTTCCACTGCGATTTGATCGAATTTGGGCGAAGGAGCAAACGATTCTGATGATCTCAAGGACTCGGACTGATCCGGTTCAGATCCCGTCTGAGTTTTTGGTTGATCTACGTAAGTTGCAATGACTTGACTGATTTGGGGTGTTTTTGAAGACTCCGTGGTCGATTCTAGTGATTCTAACGGGACAGATTTGCCCGCCGTCTTCGCTGATTTTGAACCTGGAGCATTATTTTTGTATGCGTGAATGCGTATCACATTCTCGGTAAGGTTACCAGAAGTACCACCTCCACTTCTTCCAATGCGCTTCAGGTCTAAAACTTCACGAGCACGGCGCACCACTCGAGGGAATGGCCTGGGCTGGCTGGTTTCAGCCCGAGGATCAAAGGTCGGTGCATTGTATTTTCTGTTGATTAGAACTACTCCATCGGGGCGAGGGTCGTGTCTTGGATAGTAGTAAAGTACCGGAAAGTCATAGATTGGTCCTAAGTATTGAAGCACTGGATTTCGGTTAAAATCGTTTATCTGAGGGTAGTGGTTCACGATTCTTGGGGCTGCGGACTTTTCCCAGTTTGATTCGGAAAGAAAATTCCCTTCAATCAAACTTAAACACGCCAAACCTATAATTAAAAAATGTGAGCACAGGATTAATTATGTTAATTTTTTTTACCGTAAATGGTAACGAGAAACTTCATTTTATCAATGGTATTGGCACCGGTGTCGGAACTTGAATGCTTCGGTTGTGGTTTGGTCTCCGTGCTTTTATAATTAAACGGATTGCGGAAGAGTGTTTGACCTCTTTTAACGGATCATTGTTCGGTAAATCGTCGGGAAAATTACGATTCAGCTATTGGTGCTTCTTTTTGGCAATTGTATGAAGGGGCCAGGGAAATTGGAGATACAGTTTTAAGAAAGAAGAGTAAAAAAATAAGACAAAAGGGGTGGAAAGCTTATCAGAGCAGTAAGTTTAACCAGGTCGAGACGCCATACAGACTTCCGAATCTAATGAATCCAGCGATCCATGAACTTGGTCGCGCTTTGATATTTCCCCATTCATTTCTTATTAAACGCGGAACCTTTAGCGTGCTTTATGCCTCAACCAAGTGTTTTTGGGAGTGATACTTTATAGTAGCATAAATAGAAGGAAAACTTTGAAGCCGTGATAAATTTGGGTTAAATCGGTCTCGATTTCGTTTATTACAGTCGATTCATGGAATTTTATAAAGCACTAATTAATTTAAATTAGTTTGGGTTGATTATAATACAGGTTGTATATTATATGTATAAGAATAAATTAAAAGGCATATTTATGAGCAAGGTAATTGGGAATAATTTAAACAGAAGCCCATGTTGCCTGTATCGGCGCCTAAGGCATCATCGCCTGCTGATTCTCCACCGTTAGTGAAGTAATGGAGCGTGAAGGGTTTTATAGCGCCTTCAATAAAAAAATATAGTTAAAAACTTGGTTTGATTTTCTGCTATTTTTATTGAATGTAAACTAGTACTTGTAACCGGGACGGAAGGACCCTCGTGACCACCCTGCGTGAAACTTGACGTCAATAACTCGCTGAGACTAACGGTACCCAGGGCCGATCCACAAAATCGGTCTTGAAAATCGCCATTATCCGTCGTGCCACGGGGAATCATCAAATAATCCGCTTTGCACAGTGACTCGTGAACCGCTAATCGTTGCTGTTGAGGGCCATTGACTACGTTCAAATTTAGCGTGAACGAGCTGCTCGCCCAGCCTACTGACTTTTTGTCATCGCAGACCTGGTATTTGACTTTGCAGTAACTCTGGGAATTGTAAAAGGAACAGTTAGTGTTTAAACCTTTTTTCGAGCTCAGCCTTAAGAAGATCAGGAAATAAGATCAAAACTTGATGGAAGAAGATAGAATGACAAAAGTTAGAATGAAGGAAGATACAAATGGTTGACAGACACGAGGAAGGAAAATGGAATGCGAAATCCGGTACAATTAAGTTATTTTTTTGCAGAAATTGGTTTTTAAAAATACAATTTTGTAGGTTTAGTATAGTGTTGCGGATTTACGTATTCACTGCGGATGCATATGGTGTAATCCTGATGAGCTAATTGTCGGACGACGACTCCCGGTTGAGACAGGTCTTGGAAATCGAAGTTAAAGCTTTGGATTGTACCAGTCACGCCGGTAAAGTATTGCAGACAGGATTCTCCAGCTAATCGTATTTTAAAAAAAAAGAAAATTGTGCTCTCTTTTGAAGTAGTACTTACATTTAAAAGAAGAAATTTGTGTTACCTGCAGAAGATGCATTGCAGCGAATTTGGGAGATGCGAATATCCCAAGTTCGAACAATGGGCGCTCGACTGCTGGGGTTACTCAACCGGAAAGTTATTGTCCAATCCGAATTTGGAGTACGATGCAGATATACTGAGAAACGAAAGGTTGTAGGTCAAACAGAATGAAAAAACAATGTTAAATAGCGATGTCATTTTTTAGTTAATTTACACTTTTTCCTTTTTGTATAAACTATAATACCATAGTCAGTCTTAGTTCTAATGATGAATTAACGCTTGTTAGATAGTAAGATGATAAATTAATTAAGGAAATAAAGCTTAACATTGATGTCATTCGAAGTAAAAATCTGCTTATAAAGCGTCCCAAATAGGTGTACCAAAGTGAAGGATCGCTAACCCGCAGTATTGCCACGGTTTCGGCCAGAGGTTTCTAGTTTCAGTAGACACCCTATTCGTAACGCTTGGGCGTTTGCTTCTGACAAGCTGGAGTTACGCTACTTAGTTCGGCCAGAGGTTTCAATACGTTCGGTACCTTTTTTTTGCAACGGTTAAAGTAATCCTCAGATAGGCCGGAGTAACGTCAATAGTCCCGGCAGGGTTTTCGATTTCACCCGGTAAACATTTTCTTTGGGACGCCTACAAGTGGATTTTCGTTTCGATTATTTACTGTGTTGGCCCGCGTTTTCACCACAGATGACGGGCACTGGGTTGGTTGCTCCGGATACGGTAAACTGATCCTGTTCACACACACCTGAGACCGCATCGGGTTGCGCTATTGAAAACGCGTTGATATCGAGTCTAAAAATAAACTTTTATTGCTTCTGTCTGTCTGACATTAGTTTTAAGCAATTTAGTGGGCTTAAAGAGGAGCCAGAATTGTACCTTAATTGACAAATATCGGGCGACATTTTCTGTACTCGTAAACTGCACGTACCCGGCATGGCGTAGCCGGGTGAGCCAGGGCTCCGAAAGTACGTATTATTCTGCTGAGTTGTTGCTCCAGTGTTACATTGATTAAACATCACTTTCCAAGCAAAAAGAAGACTAATTTTTTTTAAAAATTAAATGGATAATTCTGATTACTTAGGCAACAAACGCCAAATCCGGATGCACAACTGCTAACTTTGGTCCCGCCTACATTCCCACATTCGGTGGCTGTCATACAAATTCCCTTATGCCAGGCCGTAATATTGCACACTTCATTTGTAAACCGGATTATGGTAAACAATGGAAATTTCACTTGAAAAACAAAGTTCGTAAAGTTAAAGAAAAGGTGAATAGAAATTAAATTTACAAAGTTTGTCGTTGCGATGTGTTTGATTAGGGTATCCAAGAGCTGAGACATCCGTCGCGTTTTCTATCAACGCGTGGGTTGAGTTCAAGTTCCATAAAGTAAGCAGAATCACTAAAGTCACTGTTGCGAAAGACCCATACAATCGCGGAGAGAACATTGTTGGCTTGCGTATATGCGCAGCACGCCAAGGCAAAGCGTGACTGAGACAAATATTGAACTTGTAGTTTAGCTTTATAGAACTTTTTGTTGTCTTGGTGTAGCCTACTTGTCGGAAGGGGCAACAAGGGAGGGGGCAAATTGGGAATTACCTCAAGCTCCAGAAGAGTTACTCAATAGAATCTGCTATACCTCTGAAATAACGGGGCTTGTGACACTCTTTTTCCTGGTCTCGGCACTTCTAACTGAGAAGATGATTAAGCTTTCACATTTTTGTTTATATACACTGTATATTTATATAGACTTACTTATTGTCAGGAAAAGAACAAATTTAGAGCCAAATTGGTCTTTTTGGAAATCACGATTTCCCAGGGAGATTGTTTTCTTTTTTTAAGAAGTTCAATAATGTGTAGGACTCATAAAAGACAAACATGGCAATGGGTAACCTTATTTCCCGAGGGGATTTTTAATATAATTTCTTGTTGTTGTTTTTTGTTTTTTTGCAGGGGAATTTTCCAATCAAAAGGTATATGATAGTGAATCCTGGTCTTGGAAGGAGGAAAAAACGAAAAGTTTTTGTATTGGGCTCAATTTAGTCTTTTTTGTTTTTATCCGCGGAAAGATCTGGGGCGCGCGTGGCGATAATAAGGCCTCGTGAGTTTTTTAGAGCGCTTCCTTGACCGCGAACTGCAATTTGGCAACTTTTTATTCGCGGAATGCAGTTTTTTATAGTAATACGGCGTGACCTGCGTTAGAGTATGTAAGGGAATTTGTGGAGATAAGCGGCTTATAACGTTTGAATAGAGAAACTTTTGCCTTTATGCGAAAAATGATTTACATTCATGTGGCAGGATAATAAAAAAATATAAAACAGCGGGTAAATTAAAGGCTCTCTTTGAACAAAGAAAGGAGAGAAAGAAAAGTTGTGTTAGGAAGGAGTTTAACGAACTTTGGGTAAAGGAAGGTTAATTAGGATGTTTAAATGAATAAAAGATGTTTTGGGGACTGCAAAGAACTGGCGTATAAGACAAAAAACTAATTAGAGATGCCGACAGGGATCTGGGTGTGGCCTATGACCAGGCACAGTATTTTGGCCGAGATTTGATTGAAACGGTTTAAGACTTTGTAACGTTTGCTTTAATCGAAGTGTTCCATGAGGTTAACTACCATATAGTGTCTAAGCAATACAGAAAATCTCATGCACTTTGCGTAGCCACTATATATGGCTGTTACAAAAAGTTAGAGAAGTAAAGGTGATATGGATTTCGGATTTTGTTCCTATTTCAACCATTGAAAGTTTTATCTGTTAGTTTGCACCTGTTTGTCACCAAGCTCAAGACTTTCACTCATATCGAATCGAGCTGAATCGAGGAGAACAACATGGTTTTCCCAAATTCGGTAAAAGCTGTAGAGCATATTTTAAATACGTTGTTTCTCACACTTCAAACTCAACTCCATTTGTAACAGCAGGCCACATATAACAACCCGAAGACAGCAGTAAACGGAGAGGTCAAAAGACGCCATTAAGTCAAGCGATTCCACCCAATAACTGAGGAGTAAACGATAATCATACAAGGACAGAATCAAGGCTCACCCAAGTGCCAGGCCGACCTATATAGTGCCGACTCATCCGAAGATCCATCTCTCAATCACTCACTCAGTAGAAGACCAGACAGTGAGAAACTGTCAGTATCAGCCATCAGCCGTCCGAATCCGGAACCGCCGATCCTAATAGCCCTAAGCCTAATCTCGTGATTCCCAATCTCGCGAGTCCTTACTCGCGCCATCGACCAACATGTCCCCCCCGGCATCTCTACTCCTAATCCCCTAACCTCTCGTCTATGCCCCTAACTGTTCACCCACACTGTTAAAAATGTCCCCCTAAAATAGGAGGAAAAAGGCCCCTAAAAGCGGGGGCACCAGATAGGAGCCTTTTTAAGCCCCTAAAATTTTATCGGGGGTTCACTCCTAAAAATGGGGTATATAAACCCCTAAAATCGGTAGTTTCTAACTCTCAAAAACGGGGGTATACATCCAAAAAATCGGTAGCCGTATAAAGCCGTATATTTTACTTATTGAATTTTGTATTGTTTTAAAAACTTCATCTCCAACATTAAAAAAAAACACTCAAGCCAAAATATAAAAGCGCAAAAACACACACAAAAACATATTAAGAATACACAAGAAACATAAGTAATCAACAATCACTTTTCAAAGGTCATCGTCATACAAGCCAACCACATACTACAAAATACTCATACACACACTAGAAAGTTCATCAACAATCACTTTACAAAAATTACACAAGCCAGCAACCATATACCCATAAAATACTCATACACACAGACATTTTACAAATTTTCACAGACACAGACAACAC
>RJJA01000333.1:0-40055 GCA_003724045.1 Lepidurus arcticus
AAAAATTTATTTTTACAGATTGAAAATTTATTTTTTTCAGATTAAATTTATTTCAGCAAAGAAGTGAAGTGTCTTTTTTTCTAGGAAAATGAACCAAACTTGTTTGTAAGTTTTTTGTACAGACCGATAGTTTTTTTAATTTTTACAGAACATTCGGTTTCTTTATAATATATTAATTGCATTCTCACAACAAATTACTTTTAAAATTAAAACATTAATAATAATTATCTTTACAACAAACATTTTTATTTTACAGCAAGTTTCTAGTAATACTTTTACAATACTTTGTTGTATTTTTACCACAAATTGCACTATATGAAATACTATGTTTCACTGTAAATTTACGGATATCATAGTACGTTAAAATACAGCAAAAACTTGTAATTTATATTATGATAACATATCAGTAAATGTTTTACTGTAAATTCAGGGTGAATTTTGCGCTACTACGAATTTGTCGTAAATTAACCAAGAAAATTTTTACAGTGTACCTGATGTTCCTAAACCGTCTAAAATCAAATCAAATCTCTATCGAACGTTTTTCCCATAACGTCAGATTGGAAAATTCGGATAGCGTTACTGTGGCCTACGTGGACAAGGATATAATGACGCAACAAAGGATCGGCCTCCTTGGACCGCGATTCGTTACGTCACTTACTTAACCTTATGTTGCTCACTGTTAAACAAAAAAGTTATAATTTTACCCTTTTTAATGGTAATTTTTGACTCAACAAATTATTTAGTAATAAATTTACAATACACAAATTTACTTGTAAGGCATAGAAAAGCACAATTAATATTATTTTTATAGACACTAAGTTAGTTTTCCTATTCAATTACTGTGTCAAGAAATTCAAACTTTTTCTAACAGTCCTCAGTAGCTTATTTCTTTTGGGGACTGAATAACGTCACGTGTGCTATGTACATTATGTAATTATAGGCGAAAATAGCTATCCAAAAATATTGTTATCATGTTGAGCGACATGGTCTTTCGGAGTTTCTTACCTTGAATAGGGCAACACTGGCGAATTCAGTTTCACACACATAAGTGGGTTGTAAACGCGTGCCTTTGCGAAAGAGCCAATGCCAGCTCGTAACTGGAATTACCCACATGAAGGAAAGAATCCAAGCAGCTGCAATCATGAGTCGTGCTCTTTTACGTGTCCTGCGGCGGATGTACCGCAAAGGCGAAGTAATAGACCAGTACCGATCCAAACTCAATATGAACAAGTTGTAAATGGAAGCTGTGGATGCTGTGTAGTCAATTGAAAGCCAGGCTTCGCAAATTACAACTCCAAATGTCCATTGACCTATAGAACGCCACAGCGGGGGGATGATAAGAGAAAAAAATATCAGCGTGGAGCTTATTTGATACGAAGGATTTGAAATGGAATGTTCAAAAGTCATTTGCAGGCTTGAAAAAAATCGATTTCAGGGAAGGAATCAGAAAAGTTACGTCGCAATTTAATATATAGCAGCAATAGTTTTAAGCCGCACTAAAGGGTGCGCCTTCTGTCAAAGTTTAAACAAAATTAGAATTCGCATATGCTTTGATGCTCGTGATCGCGTACATCGTCTGAAACGAAACGAGCTTTATGTATTTAAGAAAAAAGTTTAGCTTTCTTTATGAAGACACAATATGTAGCAAAAGCTGGTTAAATTAAAAAAATATGTAGCAAAAGCTTTTCAATATGAAAGGGGGTTAGAAAAAAAACAAGAAAGAAAGATTATATAGCTTACCAGTTAGAGTGTAAGCGGCACTGATAGGCATAACAAAGAGCCCCACGATTAAATCCGCCACGGCTAGACTCATGATGAACAAGTTTGAAACCTAACAGGGTAAAGTCGAAAGGAAGAAATATTTATCGCCCATCGCTTGTTTCCTTGGTTGGAACGAAAGATATTGCTACGCATTTGCATTTCAGACGCTTTCACATGCCCGTGCTCATTGCATAGCAATTATGTTTTAAAGCATTGTTCTAAATCTTTTGCGCATATAGTTAATAAATTAAATTGCCGCGCGACAATGAGATATTCCAGATAAGGCAGAAAGAGAAGACAACCCAGAAGGGGCAGGTTCAACGGCAACTGTTTCTGGAAACAGCTGCAAGTCGGTACAGTAATGCAGCGTATACGGAGGGAATATAAATGTTTAACGTAATTTAAAGTAAACCGAGGAAGTCAGCCTGGTTTACGCAAGGGGGGCAAAGACTACATATTGCACAATTGCTGACAACTGCATGTAAGTACAAGAATACGCTAGATGACTTGAATCCCCCTCCTCACTCCTACTGTATTGTATTTTTTTTACTGTATCGGCGTAGGTATGAATGCCCTATTGTACAGTTCTTTTACAATATTTTGTAAAAGTTAAAAAAAAGCTTTTAATATTGTGCTACAGCTTAGCTTGTGAAACCAAGCTACCGCAAGATGGCGCGCAGTGCTTTGTATGGTTGTATATGAACGCCCATGACTTTTGTGCATAAAACGGCAAGCAGGTTAACTTCGTGTAATTTTTACATAAGACTGTTTCTGCCTTCCCATGCTGTCGTACCATGTAAAGGCTCAGCTAGTACAAAGTATTGTCATTGAAGATTGTCTGAATCTTATTTAAAAAGTACGGAAAACCTTCACAATGGCATTAAGGTAGATCAGACATTAACGTCTGTAAGTCATTAATTATTTATTGCTACACGATCTGATGTTTGCCTAACAAAATGGCGCCATTTCCATGGTCTGGAGTTTATTTTAGGAAGAAAAACGTTCTTTTCCTGCGCACACATGCCCACGACACTAACACAGTGGCTATCTAATATAAATTATATCTAATATAAATTGGCTATAAATTACTTGTATTTTTCTGTAAGTTTATACTCTTCAAAAAATGTCTTTTTTAATATTAATCTTGAAAAAACAATTACCGTATTCATTAGATTGTTCATCGGAAAAAGCCAGGTTGTCACTTGAGTCTTTCAACAAGGGAAACACGAAAGTAACCATTACCTTATGGCAGTAATAGGCTATTGTTACTTTTTACACCAAGCGGCACGTTTAAAAGGTTAATGGGTCGGACCTTAATACTTTCGGAAGTCCAATGGAAAGACCGTAAAAATAGAAAAAAAAGACCAAAAAGAGTGTTCATGAGCTCAAAACTGCGTGATACTACTTTATTTTCCCGTAAACGCGGGTTGTTTAGCGCGGCAGAAATTTCTAGCTAATGAAGAGCAGAAAAGAGAAATGTTTTTCAAAAAATGTTTTTCAGAAAAGAGAAATGTTTACAGAATTTCTGCAAAGACATAGGGGAATCCAGATGCCCAGCTACAGACCGTATAAGAAGAAGACTTCGCACATCGTTAGCCTTCTGTTGACTGCACTATATCGAACCATACAGCCGCGGGTCCTTCAGTCATTAACACTTCGCCTCATTAGCTCCTGCTCCTAATGACCACGCTAGATACTAGCGTCTCCCTATTTTTTTCTTTTTCGCTAGTGGCTTGGATATAAAATTGGAACAACAAAAGGACGGTGTAGGATATTACCACAGCTGTTTTGGGAGACGACTTACAACATGTAATACAGTCGCAGCCTCTATATCCTTAAAGCAAATAACTCCTTATGATGGTGATCTGCTGTTGAATGTTTGTTCACTGCGTATCTTTCCCATGCGCAGTACGAATAGGCTTGGCGTAGACCAGGGGTTCTCAAACGGTGCGCCGCGGTAGGCTTGCAGGGTGCCGCGAAAGATTCCTATAATTTCATAGATGCAGCAGTTATATAGGGCCATGTTCTAAGGGGCGCCGCGCGAGCTGGGGATATATGTTCCGAGGGGCGCCGCGAACGAAAAAGTTTGAGAACCCCTGGCGTAGACATATAGTACGTACTGTAGCCTACTGTACAGTACGCGGTCAGGCAATGAAAGGATCAATTAGAACAATAGTCATTAAACACCATTAAATATAGATGAGGGTTGCTATAATTGCTCGTTAGGTCCATCTTTTGGTAAGTACCAGTGCTGTCAACCTGTTATTAATTGTGACCAGTCCACTGAATTGTTTTACCTTATTTTTCACCAAAATAAGCTAATAATTATACAGTTAATTCTATGTATTTTATGACGGAAATAAATGTTAAATTACTATGTAAAGGATATAAGACATTTAACTAATTGACGAGTAATGGAAAAAGGATAATTGGGCTAGTTTAATTTAATGTTATTTAATTTAACAAATTAACGATGAATTACGATGAATTAAACTGCTAGTTCAGTTGATTCAATTGATTTACTGAGAATTTTGTCAGATTCTGCCACTAGCTAGAATATATAATATTGCGTGGCACTTTTTTTGTTTTTCTTCTAAACTTGTATTTTAATTTTGCTTCTATTCAATTTTAGTTTAACTTCACTTAATTTTAACATTTACTTTACCTAAGATTTATATCATTTTAATTGTATACTTTCCCCCTTCATTTTAACATTTATTATAAAATAAAAAGCACTCTTTGCTGTGTTTTTACATTAGTATGCACTACTTTGTTAGTAATCCATTACTATTTGCGATTTCTACTTAAAGTCGCTCATGTGTGAGCGAATCGCGTGTGCAAGATAAACATTAATACGTCGTAGTTTCTCTTGCAAACGCCGGTTTGTCCTCCATATCTACGCAACGTCAGGCACTGATGTTTGGAGTGCTTATATGTATTGTTTTCGTTGCCGGCCTGTTAACACAAACGAAGAGGGGGGATCTTGTTATGCATATGGTGCGCCCTCTATAATGTTTGACATATCAGTGACTTCACTTGGCGACGGCTGCTGTGGCCGTCTTTATGACCAAGAGCTTTATTCCGCGCCCAAAAAATGACATTTTCGGGCTCATTCAGTGGTTAGCTAAACAGATTAGGCGAGTAATAAGATTGAGTTACCGTTTGCAATCGCTTTTCTGTCCGGATAGCATGCAAAACCATGGCATTGCCTATGAAAGTCAGCAACGCCAAGCTGTACAGGCCTAATCCCATTGCAATTTTCAGTGGCACTTCTGCAGAATCCACATCTGTTTCTGAGAAAGTCCGTATAAAAAAAAGAAAAAAATCACGTAAATTATAGTTTGTAATTACTAATTAGCATAGGATATATTATACCTCAAAAAAAGGCTCAAAGAAAGCAATTAGCTTACCTATACGAACTGACACATTGGTGAAGGATGTTGGCTTGGCTACCATAGTGGTCGTAGTCATGGCGTAGAAATGGGACACGCCATTCATTAGGGGCAATGTGTGGGAGTGATGAACCAAAGACGACAACGTCCAAGATGTGTTGAGATAAACGAGGCTTGAATTGCTATGGGGCCTTTGTAACAAATGATCTGTTGTTGCATCCCTGCTTATTTGTTGCACCTCCATATCTTGCACCTCTTTTCTGAGTATATCTTTGTATTTTTTTTTTTGCTTTCGTTCTCTTTTGGTGTCTTGGACGAATTGGCTCGATTTCCCAGTAATAATTGCAAAGAGCAAAGGTTGGGAAGTACGTTTTTCCAGAACTAGACTCCGAGATTTATTCAGATTTTCAAGTCCGCTCAGTTTCGCTTCCAGGCAATGTGAATTGGATGTCGGAAAGTCTTTTACGCTCTATATCGGCTTCTCCGACTTTAAACCTTACCCGACAAGCATTTCACTGCAATTTACAACCTGTTACTCGAGAAAAGAGGGACATGCACCAGCCAATGCAACGCTGGCGATGGGATAAGTAGGAAGCAAAAGTGCAAAGCGTGATCTTGGCTTTGAAAGCCAGGAGTCAGGATGATTTTTTTTTTTACTTCGGTTGAGTGTCACGCATCCTCACTGATTTCCTCGGCATATGTTTATTTAATGCGGGACGAATATGGCTCGCTATCAAACTCCCACGTCGGCACCGTTTCATATGCGAAAAGATAGACTGTCAGTTGGTCTTTTTCCTGTTCCCACGTAGCGTAGACATGGTTGTAAACTTCATTAACCCAATCATTATGGGTCTAAAATTGGATGTACACTGGCGAAGCTTGGACAATACCTTGACGATATAGGTACTTACTGCTCGTTCCCCACTTGAATTCAATCCCTTCCAAATTGGCAACTGTGTCTTGGCAAATGACAACCTGGGATGGAGATACCGCGTAAGGCTGCCAGTCCACGAAGATTTGAGCTTAGAGAATTTGGAAGTGGTTGAGATGAACTGCTAGCTACTCCCATAGGAATTTCACGCAATTCCCATGTCGCGATGGACGAGCACAACATAAACAGTATTGAACTATATGAGTTAAATCATTCGTACCCCAAACGGAAAGCTTTTCAAAGGACTAGGAAAGTTTGTACGTACAAATACAGTATGTTCTCGTGTGGCAGTGTGATGATAGCAAGAAGTTTAACTTTTTCCATCAAAGAAGTCGAAGTTGAAGTGCACTGAAAAAGCTTATACACAAGATGGGCATTGTCAAAGGCTTGGCTCAGTGCCTATGAACATAACTTTGGCCACATTTTTCGAGTTTTTTTTTAACCCCACAAGACGTGATTAGAAAGAACAGTGTTGCTTCAAGCGGCAGGGGACACAATGCACTAAAAACTAATGGTACCCATACTTGGTAAAAACGCCTTTTTGATTATTCAAGAGCTGGGCTTTTCTCATTTTTTTTGCTTTTGTTTCTACATAATAAACAATCACGAGGACTTCGTGTTCGTGTCCAATTATGTCGTCCGATGCAGCCTAAAACAAACCTGGGTCTGTCCAATCGGAGAATCCCCGAAGAACTGTTACGGAACAGAATGCTTTTCAGTTTTGGGACGAAGCCGAACCAAGCTCGATCCTTTGAAAGGCGCATGAGCTGTAACTAACAAATTTTTGTCTATTAGCTTCAACACGTTATATATCGAAATGTGTCTTTTCTGCTGTTAACGCATCCAAAAATTATCAGAAAATTAAAATAATAACTGACCTGAGAGCGTCTGTCTTGCAACTGATCATAGGTGCAAAAGCAGGTAAGGGGGCTGCAAAATCAGCTTGAATCATCTACTTTCTCATTATCGATTCAAAGTCAAATAAATCTACTTTTATCACACATTTTCTTTAAGTAAGGAGCATAAATTATAACATAAAAACAGCAACTAAGGGTGACTCGAAGCATTGATACCTTAACTGAGAGTGACAGCAGTAGCCGTAGCCTAGGGTTTAGGTCAAAGCAAAAATAAATGTACTGTAAAAAGTCAATATCAATTACGTTATCACAATCCCCTTCAAGCAGGTAAGAATAGGTATCGAAGATATCCGCTCAGGGAATCCCTGAATAATCAAGAAAATCGAAGATTCTAAAGCTTTTTTAGCTTCCGAAAAGAGCTTACACCAGAGCAGTAAATAACAAAATTGAAAGATAAAAGGAAATATCTGTATTTATGGCATATATTTCACCGTTGTGGTTGTGTTGACTGTCTAACTATACGTTGAAAGACGGATGAGGCGTGCTTGGCTTCAAAAGGGTTGATATAGGCTTGCGGAGGGGGGGGGGCGGATTTCGGCCGCAAATATGAATGGTGCGCTCTTCGCTTGTTGTCCCACTTCCACTCTCTTGAACACGCATAACAAAGGCCATGCTAATTAATCCCAAATCCGTCAATCGCGGCATGCTGGTTTCCCATACTTGGGAAAAACTCGGTCTCGAATGGAAAATCATATATGGTAAATCACGGCATGAAAACGAAACCTCGTCCAATCACTGCATCAAAAGCCGCGGTTTGGAAACAATCGAGAACCGCAATATGGCACTGTTACGTTTATTTGCGTTAAATATGCTTTCGAAAGGAATATAAAAGGGGAGATTCCGATTTTCATTTGCATTCAGTAGAAATCTTTAGAGAAAGATGTTCCCTTACTTTAGAGCCCAACTCTGCCTACTAAATCTCCAGTAATATTTTTTTCTTTTTTGCAAGCGGCTTTATACGTACGGTGGGAGGACTTTCATGCCTTTTTGTAAGTTCGCTACAGACGACTAAAAAGAAGTGAGCAAGGCAATACACGTCCATGGAAATGAAAATCTCCCCTCCAAAGACAAAAGAAGGAAAGCGTAATGAAGGGATTTTTTTTCTGTTTTGGCATAAGGGTTTTCAAGATGGTTTAATTTGAGGTTTTCAATAAGTTACGTGGAGTGCATCAAAAGATTATTCCTCCGTTTGAACTAGAAAAAGCACTCAAGGAATTTCAGAAGCAGCCCGCAAAGCAATTGAGTTGTTTCTATGGAAGAAAACAGGAAAACCCCGCGTTTTGATTCTCCTAATGGAATCAACGTGTAGGTAATGGACGGATTTTTTCCCTTTTTTCCTTTATGAAATGGGGAAACGTGCACCACGCACGTATTTATTGGCTTACAGCCATAATGCCGAGTAAGCCCAGTTGAAAACTATTGCGACGAGATGTTTTTAGCACTCCCCAGCTGAAAATCACAATACGTTGCGAACAAGTGCTACTAATTTTTAAAATTGCTTTACTGAAACTATACCTACACTACTATTATTACTTCTACTGCAATCTCGTAAGTGCATTACACTGCAAAACAAAAACTCTTAAAATTACAATAATTTTACAATTGAACACTGTGGTACATGTCCACAAAATATTGTAAAAGGCTTGTAAGATTTGAAGTACAAAAATATAAGTAATTTTACCGAATTCTTTCTTCTGTGTTTCTAGGTATAAATCCGCGAGTTTGTATTATTGTAGAATAGTACAATTGTTAAATAATAAACAACTGCTCCCCAAAGTCTGTATTTAAAACTCAAAAATTGTCTGTAGAGCTTTAGAAATCCACAACGGCTTAAAATGTATAGTATTGTGTCACAATATTTAATTATAAAATTAACTTCTTGACAAAAATTTCTTTTCCAGCGGTAAAAGTGAAAGGCAGTTAAAGCTTCTCTTCGTTTAGGTTCGGTGTGTGGCGGCTCGGCTCTAAGAGGCTTTTGTTTAATACATGTCAAAGCAATATGTTACAATCTCTCTCCTGGATTAATCGAAGAAGCTTTTCGGAAGGCATAGACGTTGCTTCTTTCTGACTTCATTGCGGCTGACTTAAAAGAAAACGGTTTCTAAAGAGTGCCAAGCTGAAATGAACCGCTCAAATGAAACCGGAATAAATATCCCTCACCACTATTGCATTTTTCTTCTTTGTTTCTGATTGAAATGCTACGAAGCTGCGTAGATTGGAATTGTGCACATACCTTGCGCTTCCTTGGGTACAACCAATTGTGGGACTGTGAATTTGGAAACTATGTGTGGGCGGCGACTATGTTTCCACGTCCGAACCAAATTAACCTTAGTCTCGGACTCCAGGGACCAGTAGTTGGGAGGAATGTTAAGGGTTGTTCCTTGGAAGTTCCCAAGCAAGGTTTTTAGGTACGCTTCCTTTTTAGAATCTGTTTATTTTTCTATCCTTACGACCAGACATAAAGAGCACGTATCACAACAGACGGCCACATACCTCTTCTCCGTATCCATCTTCTCCTCCTCTACATTCGTCTCTTCTTGGAGAGCCGCTTTTTCCAGAACGTAATTGCCACCGCAGCGACAACAAGTTTGGTAAAATTCGCCTTTGTCTACCATGTCTCGGAGGAGTACTTCTTCGTGCAAGGCAGTGGGCTGTGACACATTGCTCGCTGTCTGTCTTTGAAACAAGAGCGAGTCGTATTGCTTCCGAAGCTCTGGAACACCTAAAATGGACCAAGCTTGGCTAACTTTTTGAAAAGCAGCTGACTCGGCAGGCCTGGAAGAGGAGTCACTCGTATTTTTGTCGGGGTGGAATTGCAAGGCCAATTGCAAATAACGTTGTCGCACAATTTCAGGACTGGAGTCCGCATCGATTCCCAGAATCTCATAATAATCCAATTCTTGCGAAAAAATTTCCATAACGTGAACTGATGCTTTGTACCAAAATTTCTTTTTACGCAAACGTTACCTAGGAGACACTTTTGGTTGGTTAATTCTAAGTTATTGCAAGCTAAAAAGAAAAAATACAAGTATATACTTTTGTTGGCTCCTTGTTTGCTGGGATCTTTAATTAGTTGCTTCAAAGTAACGAACTTCCACTTGATGATAGCTTTTTCTCAACACTGGGCGGTTTAATTGCACCGAGAAATTAAGGCAAGACGGGGGTTCAATATGCGTTCACTAACCTTAATTGCATTCACTGTCTGTCAAATACTAACTAAGAAATAAGCCTAAGGTATGGTAGAAAAACACAAAACACGCAGAAAAACGTAAAACCAGAGACAGATTGGATGTCTGGAGTAAGGCTCTTATTTATATAAAAAACACTTGTATGTTATAACTATTTTACATCACTGTTTCGTGTTGGAAACACGTGTCCAATATTGACCAAATAAAATCTTTTCATGTCATCATGTGTGGTAACTCAGAAAACCACTAAGAGGTGGCACCACTGCGAGAAAATTGTATAAAATTCTTACTTTTTTTTAATTCATGAAGCCTCATACTCACTCTTCTGGACATCCCTCGATTTCATTAGCCAGTAAAATGTCGTCCAAATTGAATGACCAGGTCAAGATCCTGCGGAGTTCTAAACGTTTTGAATTAGGTGTTTCCGAGCGAAATGTACCAGCGGGATGCCCTAAAATTCTTTCGGAGAATTGGCGCGCTGCCCTACAATTTAAAAAACTACACTTCCACCAGAGCAACTTCTGATCGGGCAGAAATAGTTCTCCGAGTAGGCTTTATTTTACACTTTTTCTCAAATTTATTTTAAAGCTCAAAATCGAGCTTTATGAGCAAACACGTCATACTGCGTTAGGCGCTTACAGTTCCTTTATAGATTTTATTTGCATATATATATTGTTAAGTTGCGAAAGTCATCCTCAGATATTGAGAGCAATTTGTTTTAATTTAACATGGAATAAGTGAATTCATAGGGAACGGGAGAGTTACGAAAATCAATTTCTAAATACGACCTGTTCTGGGAAAAGGAGAGGGGTTTAAGCGATGTCACATCTCGAATTTCCGTAAGGGAAGAAGGACCTCTTGCAATAGTATACTTTGACGATCCAATTTCTTCTTGCATGCATAATGTATATCTCCTCGAGGTTCCTGCCCGATTTAGCAGGCTTTCTACAACTTTTACGACGTTTCTTTGGTGGTGGGGGTAACTGTCTTGCCCTTACGAAACCAAAAAAGCACAACATTTGCTCTTCTTCTCCACTTTCTGGACCACGGAAGGCAATCGGGCTATTCTCCAGCTACGTTTTTTCTTTTTTTACGGGCAAGCGTACTAAACAATTAGGGTTCATTCGCTAATCACCACTGATATAGCTTCGTGATCGTTGCAAGCCTGTTTACATTTCAGGAAGGTTTGAAAATGTTTATCTAGTGCTATATTTGCGTGCAAAATGAACAGTTATGAATTATCCGACGCTCGCGCTATATGATAATAAAGGTCTGTTTTTCTAAATATAACTACATCTTCATCACTCTCCGGTCTCCTCTTAGTCTCTTGGCAGCATCCTTATCCCAAGTAAGCATGCACGGTCACGGAAGAAAGAGTGTGAGAAGAGCACCGAAGAGCGTATCATTATTTAAACGACTCTATTTTTTCTCTTATTTCTGCCGTGATGAGACCTGTGTCGCACGTACTGTTGAGCTAAGGTTGATTTTGATTCGGACCAAATAACCCCTTTTTGTATCGATAGCCCGTCACCACGCTGCTCCTTTTTATCGTTACATAATAGCTTCCAATCATTAGTGTTATTGTATCTCCGTCGCCTGCTTTCGTTCCAGCCAGTGTTATAAGCCTCGTACTGCAAAAATGGCAGTAATATTCAGGATAAATCGATGTAATTCACTTTATAACTTCCTTATTCTAATGTTTTGGCTACTGTCTTGTCTTGTAAAGTACTCGACGGAAGCACTAACTTCTTTAGCTACTTGACGTTTTACTGCTTAAGGCTCCCGTATACATTAGCTTATTGATGCGAAAGAGTCACTGATGTTTGTTATTGTTTTGTCAAAGCCTTGCGTAAGAAAGTAAGAAAAGAAATAGACAATTAATTGCAGGCAAACTTTTTACGCATGTTTTGCTTCTGAAAAGTACAATTTGTCACCACAGTTTGCTGCAGCAGCACAAATGTCCCAAATCAAGTCGTCCAACTTTTAAAACAAAATTTCTCGAAAACGGCTCATCAAATTTGAAAGCAAACTAAAACAAAGTTTTATGGTACTAGCAGCTAGTGCAAAACCAACTGACAGATTTTCAGGTAACGTATTTCTCATTCTCATAGTTGCAAACTTTATTTGCATATTTCTAAGTTATTACTAACTGGAAAAAAAATTTGCATTCGTTGTGCACTACCTGTTATCAAGCTTAAGATTACTGTCAAATATTTTTTTCATTAAATGCACTGGTTTTCTCAAAAAGTTGTTTCGAATTTTCCTATTCTAACCGCCTATACCGAGCACAGCTGAGCATGCTACCGTACGATACTATGGGGCTGTCTTGTGAGATTCTTATACCATTTTTGACAGTGAATGGACCTAATACTGATACCGAAATTTCCGCTTTCACTAAAATGAAAAATGCTCATTAATTTTCATTTAAGAGTAGAAAGCAAAACTATGAACTTGGGACCTATTGACATTTTTTTCATGCATTATTTAAAGGGGGAGTAAGGTTTCAAAATGAAAAATATATGTTATAGAAGAGACCAAGTTACATGTTCTGGCTGAAGAACCTCTATGTCAATTATGCATATTAACCGAGTAATTAATTATTTAGCGGTTTAAGCTCCACCCCTTTACTCCAAAATTCAAATTTTCCTATCCTTATATCACGGGGGACAGTTGGCCGGAGGTCTAGCGCCTTTACCTATGAGCGCATTCAAAATCGATCCCCGTTCTAATAGGGAAATCATCGTCGTCTTTATTTTGAATGCTTAAACAAGTCTGTAGGTGCTTTGGTTAATTTACACGCTCAATCTAAAAAAACTGACTTTTTCTTCGCGCCGCGACTTGCGGGCTCCGCTGAACGCCATGTAGGAAGCGTTACCCGCATAGTCGGAACCGCCGCGTTCGGTCCCATTGCCAGGGGATGGGCTCTCGACTTCGAAGCCGACCCGAAACTTGCCCAAAGGCTCTCATGCGCGGGTCTCGGCCCGGCAGGACGGCGATCGCGCGAAGAAAACGTCGTTTTTTGTTATTGAGCTTGTCAATTAACTAAAGCACCTACATATTTCGTAAGCATTCAAAAGAAAGATGCTCATGCCGTTCGTATGAGAACCGGGATCGATTTTGAATGCGCGCTTAGGTAAGGCGCTAGGCCTCCGGCTAACTGTCCCCCAATGTTACAAGCATAGGAAAATGTGAATTTTTGAGTAAAGGGGCGGAGCTTAAACCGCTAAATAATTAATTACTCGGTTAATATGCATAATTGACATAGGGGTTCTTCAGCCAGAACATGTAACTGGGTCTCTTCTATAACATATATTTTTTCATTTTGAAACCTTAGTCCCCCCTTTAAAGAGCAATAGCTACAAAATATAGTTTTGAGATATTGCTTGATTCTTATAATCTACTTGTTTTAAATATAAATTTTATTTAAGATTTTTCCGAAAAGACGTTCCCGAATTGTTGAAGTGTAAATTTTTGGCACTTTCCCGCCACATGAGAGGCGGGAAACGTAGACAAAAGGTGTGGCTGAAGCGCGCTGTCAAGCTTTGTCACTTGTTTTGGTGCTGATCTAAGTCAGAAATGGCGAGTAACGAACAAAATAAAGGTGAAAAAGAATGTGAAGTTTCTATTGTGCTATGTTTTGTGTGTAAGAACAGTTCTGAGTATAGTGTGTGGAGGATTGTTTTCTTTCCCAGAAGACGAAAACGAAACTATAGGAGACAGAAGCAGTGTAAACGTAAAAAGGACTCCGCTAGATTTTGTGGATGCCACAAGCACCAATATGAGTGTTAGTGATGACCACTTTACTGCCAATCAATGTCACATAATTGTTGATGGGCAATTAGCAATGGGACTTCGATCCAAAAAGCAAGGCAAGCAATAAGTGCCCTGCAATTATCGTGAAGCCAGTTCCTCTCCTGCAGCAAGATTCAGGGTAAGTAATAATACTTGAGTTGAAATTAAGAAGGTTAATGTCAAGCTAAAGACGGTTACAGGCCTCTGATAGAACGTACACCGTAAATACAACTACATTACCAACAATAATTTCTTCGGTGCTGTGGGTGAGGCTGAAAAACGTAGGGCGGGGCTCTTTCATTATTTGACACAGGCATGCCAAAACAGTCGTGTAATTCCGTGCATTTATCCTCTCAAATGTGGCTGAAGTAAAAAAATAAATCACTATCGTTCCAATTATTTGCCATTTGTAAGGGCTTGCGCCTGACTTTCATTGCAAAGAACACCGGAAGCTATACCTCTGTGGCCAACGTGTCGAAACGCTTACGCGGAACCACGTGACCAGGCTGCGCCTATTCAAATTTAGTTTTATTAATCTCCATCCTCAAAAATGTAGTTCAAAGGAAAACCATCGTTCCAATTATGTGTCATTTCTAAGGGTTTGTATCAGACTTTCACAGCGAATAACACGCGGAAACTGCCTCTGTGACGAGCGTTTCTATTTGTTTACGGGGGAACACGTGACCAGGCGGCGCCCTTTTCAAATTCAGTTTCAGTATTTTTTTGTTATAATAGCTCGGTTACTATTTCGCACACAAATGAGTGCATGAAATTGCCCAGAACTAGATTTTCTACTGTATCTTTGAAGACAATGTTTTTTTCTTGGTGGCTGTTGCGCTTTATTAAAATACCCCATTTTTAATTTCTCGAAATTTTAGCAGTAACATAAAAACGTAGTTTCCTTTAATCTAAACATGTCCATTATATAATTTTAACAAAATGTGTTAACTCTATATGCTATGAAGTTATGTTAAGTGGATAAGGTGGGGAATTCAGTTGTTTCTCTTGAATGATTTATCACTCATTTTATTTCATTTTTATTAATCATTACCATAAAAATTGAACCGTACAATTATTTTTCTATTTTTTGTACGGTAGAGGTTTATTTTATCCGTCTCTTCGTGAGAACAAATGGTTCGTCTCACGAAAGAAATGTATTTGGACCTCAGTATTGACCATATTTGAAGAGAAAAAAGGCTCTATAGTACGGGGAAAGGATCATATGTAGAGAAACTCCCAACATATTTTACTGCACCACTAAAGGCACTATATCTTGGAAATAAAGCTCCCTGAAGGGGCGAATTCTACAGGTTTAGGGTTCAATATGGTAAGGCGCGTAGCCACTAAAGTTC
The DNA here is from genome assembly GCA_003724045.1 of Lepidurus arcticus. NCBI lineage: Eukaryota > Metazoa > Arthropoda > Branchiopoda > Notostraca > Triopsidae > Lepidurus > Lepidurus arcticus. Next base: position 15,334 of record RJJA01000333.1, read on the forward strand.
CGGCTCTTTTGAAGGGTTTTCATTACTCTATTTCCTCTTCCAGATGTGGCTCATGTGTGTACGTTTAGGCTACGTTTACAACGTAAAGCGCATACGCATACGCATAACCCGTATAACCGTTTCACGCGAATGTTCTCGCAACGGCCCGTGCCAGCTGCAAGGAAGTAAAGGGACCCGATCGATGCCGATTCCGTGCTTCCTGGCTCTTTTCTCTCAGTTTTCTTTATTGTCTACTCTTTCCCGCCCTTTTTACTTCAAGGTGTTGCATGGCTAAACCAACATCAATAGACAACTCCAGTTCGGGATCCAAAGGAACACGTCCCCAATGGCTTTGCAGCTTGGAAAATCCGCAAACGCACAGCCATGGACGTGTTGGCTTGGTTTTCCTTGTAAATCAACTGCCTTGCTCCCTCCGAATCGACCTTTTAAAATATGCACACAGTTTCTATGGAAAATAATTTTTCCTCTAAAGAATATTTCCTCTAGAATTGGCTTGACAGCTTTCGTATGCGTGTACGGTACGGTATAGGTCATCATGTAAAACAGAAAATCTCATTAGAGAGCGTTGGAAGCAAAATGCGGACATGTGATCTTGGTACGCGTCCTTTTTGTATCCTGAGGAGAGAATCCACCCTTCAAACGCATAAAAGCTTTCCAAATAGCCCGTATTCCTCGTGGGCCGGTGTGAGTGTGTATTATGTGTGTATCCAACAGGTTGGCGTTGCTGTCGTGGCGCACAGCTAGCAGCAAAAGGAATCGATCGAGCAAGAGTAAGGTTGGGGGGTAGGGGAGAGCCTTCATGAGGAGTCCTTCTTCGGAATTTATATCATAGTACTAATGAGGTGATGCTTGTTCTAGATGAGGTAGAAAGATGAAGTGACCGTAAGCCATTTTCTCTTAACTGTTATTATTCCGATTGCGCCAGACTCCACATACGGCTACAGGGCACAGACAAGTACATTGTGTTCCTCGTTATTTGTTTCTTTCTCCATGACGACATGCTCTCCTCCGTTTTCCCCACCGTATACTATGGCTGTCTCCCTGTGATAAGCATTGAAAGACTTTATTGTCGTGGCGGGGGGACGTTATGATGCATTATTTTCTGTAGAAAAGATATCATAAACGCTCTGTCTGTATTCTTGTGAAATAATCACAACTAGGGGGACTATTTTTCTGGCAACTTATGGATTCATGCATGACACGTCTTGTGCCAAGAAGACTAACGGCTCTTTTTACAACGAAGGGTGCGAAAGAATGCGCAAAAAAACGCTATAAAAGCATGTGGGGAAGACCAAGATGGTGCAAGGAGGGTGCAGCAAGTGCGCGAAGAGATGAGAGATGATTATTGTTATTGCTTACACCTTTTTTAGTGAGCAACATTAGGCGCTTTTGCCTTTTATATGCGTCGGTTAATTTCCTTAGTACTTGCGATGCGCTTTTATCGATCCGGAGAAAGAGAAGTTTTAATAGGGGAAATGTGGATATCCGTCTGGGAAATAGAAAAGCTTACAAAGTTTGATAGGCCGGCTACGGTATCCGGGCTGCGTAGTGCACCCAAGCCTCAAGAGAAAAGACAAGGTTAAGAAAAGACTATTGAAAAAAAGACATCGTCATAACGTAAGTTATGTAAGAAAAGCGAAAATACTCGTAATACAGTAGTTATAAGTAAAAGCGTAATACAGTAGTTATAAGTAATGCAATCCACATAACGTAATAGTTGCCACAAGCACTGTTCCGTCACGGACTGAGCCTGCTTTCGTTTAGTTAAAGCACATGACGTTGTATAATAAGTTACCAACCAGGAATGCCAGAATCTCCAGTAACAATTGGCTCTCCCATTACCGAAAATTCAGCTACATTGGAAAGCTTCCGCTTCTTCTGTGGCCTTCAATATTTGGCACAAGAGTGCTAAAACACTCAACAAATTCCGTCCTTCGTCCCCTAGAATCTGGCTTCTGTCAAAATACTAGCTTTCGTCCGAGTCTTCTGTCATTTTATTCGTTAAGGAATCTCATTTCGACACTTTCTACACACGAAACACGGTCTGTGGAGCGCCCAGGAAGCATGCATCACCGATGCTACGTCATAGGACTACGTGACCGAGCTGGGCCAATGGCAAAAATGCCCGATGTGAATTTTAGACTTATTATTTTCTTAAGATCTGAGTTATTATTTCGCGAATGAATGATAAAAAGAAACAAATCACTGGCAACTAGATTTTTTAACAATAATTTTAATACTAAACTAACAAATTTAATTTAAAGTTATTTTTGGTGGCTTGGTATTGAAGATTTTGGGGGAGGGGACGGGAAGAGTTTAGCCCGTTCTAGGTTTTGGATTTTTAGCACTGCCAAATTGGGGTAGAACGGTAAAACTAATGGCCAAAGTTCCTCAAATGACGCTCAAATTACGTCTGCGGGAGTAATTAGGGTTTTCTAGAAGTGTTAAAAGATTTAAGAGTTTGGGGGCCTTCACGTTAGTTCTGGTATTTCGTCAAGGAATGAGCTTTTTGGCCCAAGTATTCTCAGACGTTACACAATCCGAAAAATGTAGGCTGCTGCGTAATAATTCCGGGCGCGTGGAGGAGGCTCGGGTGCTAAAGTGCGAGACCCTCAAGCCAAAACCACATTTGAAAGAAGAAGAGTTTATATTTACGCTATGGCTCCACTTCTTTAGCGGAAGACTTATGACTTATGAGCCGGTGTAGAGTTATATAGTACAACTGAAAGCCGAAAAGGGAGTGATAGAGTGAGCTTCCAGTAGAGCGAGTTCAATGCGGGTTCTTCGACTAGGAAGCTTACAAGGCAGGGAATTAAGGGGCTCATTAGACAGCCGTATAAAAATTCGGACGAAAGGAAAACTTTAATGAAGCACCCTACAGCTATATTACTGCTGCAAGTTCCCGTATGGCCTCATATGGCTAACGGGGCTGAACCCATACGTGCCAGTCCTTTTTTTGTGTCTGTGTGTGTAATGCTGCAGTCTTGTCTTGGTGGAGAGCCCAATTTGCGCTTCTTAGTTGTGTTCTTTTGTCTTTTATTTGGGCCCGTTATTCGAAGTACTGCTGGACCTGGACGAGGAGGAGTATAAAAAAAGAAATCAAAACAGCCTCGTCAACGGTGTAAGACTGGGTTTTAAGGGAAGGAGGAAGAAGCGCCATACTTTGGTACAATTACTGTCTCGTTTTTGGGCCTGGGCATTATCCCCGAGTAGTAGTTGCTTTATGACGCCCCAGTAATTTCTAATAAAACCCGGGATGGGGCTGTGGGTTGGCCTTGCAAGGAAACGGTCTTGCGTGTATCAGCGAAATGTTCGTGTCAAGGGAAAGCCTCGGGATATTACTTCATATTGCCCGGAATACGCGGGCTTGTGCTTAGTGAGCAATTTTCTTCACTTTTCTCTGGTTGCTCCGGGACCTCTTGCCAGCACCTGACCCAGTCGCAAGTTTGGCGGATGTTGTCGTGTGCCGTTTTTTGCTCTTTTCTTTCTTAAAAAATCCCCCAAGGTTGCATAAAGCTCTAACAAAGCATATTTAGCCTTGAAAAGCTGCTGGTCTTTTTCTTTTTGTTTACCTTTTTATGCAGCTGCTATTCATTAGGCTTTAATCACGTTTGGGCTTCCCATAGGAAGAGTTGATGCATTCTTAATTAACAGAGTATCTCATTGGCAAAAAGGGGAGTATACCAGGCTGTATTTCGGAAACCAACGAGTTGAACGATGCCCCAAAAGACTTTTTCTTTTTTTAAAAAAAAGAAGCTATACATGAGGGGTTGGATTTTTGCTTTTAAGCTAACGAGCACATCTCGTTTTCAGTCATTTCTCTAATAACATGCTCTCTAATACTAACACAGGCGAGCACAGGTCCATGCATAGAACGCGCTCTTATTTTATCGGCCATAAATTTTACCTGTATTGTAAAAAGTAATGGGAAGGTAGGAAGAAAGACAAAATGTCCGGTACAGTGTGTCGTCATTATTTAACGAACACTGTTAAGTCTGTAACACGGAATGTGTTCCTCCCTTTTACCATCTTTTTGGGGGCTTTGTTGGGTATTATTCGCCGTGCCCTCCTCCATAAGAATAAATGACTAATAGTTTCAAACATGGTGATGTATATTTGTTTCTTTGTTGGGTATTATCCACCAAAAGGACAAATGGCGTTTGTGTAGTTTCAAACATGGTGGTATCTACAATTATCTCTTTTGCACTTAACGGATCTGCTGAAATGGGTTAAGTGCAATACCTTTTTTGCTTTCATGTGTCTTGTTACAGAAATAAGGTTAAAGCTGCAAGGGAAGTCTTTCTTCCGCCAAGTTTTCCGTAATCGTAAAACGTATCAAGGTTTTACGTAAAAGGGGTGACAAAAGGAGTGCGAGAGCTGAGCAAAAAAGGGAGTTAGTGACGTAGCCAGCGTTACCATGGCGATCCAGATGGGATAAAATCAATCAGGTCTGTAGTGGCAGTGCCTGGCCGCACAGGCCAGGCCATAGGGACACGACTCCTACTTGTACTCAAATAGATTGATGGGGATTGACACCCAGTTTTACATGTCTTGGTAAATTCCGCTTCTTCGCTTCTTTTGCATTCTTCAGAGAAAAGAGAACGACAGAGAGAGGCTTTGATATCCTCGCTGGCCTTCGGCTACAATAAAGAAAATAAATGTGTGAGCGGATTGGTACTGTACTGTACTTTGTATAGTTCCCCACTTTCTGATCCAGGCTATTCCCCTTTGTATGCGAATTTTTCTAAAAATAAGAAAAAATCTTCCGTGAAGTATTTTTTGACACTGGTCGTCTCTCTTGTCTCCACATTGTTAAACTTAATTTACCGTTTAAATGGAGATTTTTTACCCTACCATTATTTACTCATAAATTTACGATAAATAAATACACACTTCGAAGTACAGAAATATTAATATTTTAAAAGTATTAGCGTAAGAAATCACACATTTTCTAACATTGAAACATAAATTTACTAAGCAATATATGCTATGAAAGGAATTTAAAGAATATGGCGTTATAAGAACGTTAAGTTGTGTGAAAATCTAAAGATCTTGATGCCTTTATACAAAAGATCTTTTTAATGATTCGTTGCAGCGATAGGACAGGTAAGCTTGGAGAGTAGAAAAGCTGGCTCTTTTGCGTCCTAAGATATACACACCCGGACAGAGAGCAGAAAGGAACAGGCTCAGAAAGAGCTTAGTTAGAATGTTGTTATTGTCTTGGCCGTTTTCTTGCTCATGGATTTAGACGTTGTAAAAATAGTGCGGCTTGTAAAAGCAGAAAGCATGCGGACCCAAAACTTCCTTTCGTTTGGTTACTAAACTTGGTATATAGCTTGGAACTTCGCTATATAGCTTTGCCATTTGGATTCAGGAATGTTTGGATGTTTGCAAAAGTGGGACAATACCGACACCTTCGATCCTCTTGGCGGAGACGTATCTTTATGAACAAAAGAAGAAGCTTCCATGTGGCGGATGATCTATGTTGTGTATTTATCCTGTGTTAATGGGAACTTGGCTCCATAAATTTAGGGTACGCTGCAGACTCCTCATAAATCCACCAGCACTTGCTGTAAGACAAACGTCGCCTAGACACTATATTGTGCCAAGAAAGAGCAATGGGAAGATTATCTTACCTCGAATATCGGAGAATGCTAGGAATCAGTTCGTTATCCATGCTCAAACTGACAAACCATTCTGCCATTAAAAATAAAAAGGCCTGCAAGTCTACCTTAAAAGAAGTGTGCGCGATTATGTTTTACGGAAATGAAATTTTTACGATTTCATTGGCATATACGGTGTCTTTTGCGATAATTTGACTTCTGATTTCACAAAATTTCTCTAAAAATCCCTCAAGAGGTCAAGCCTCAAGTATAGCTGCTCTGTTACACCCACGCTACAGCTAGGTGGCGTACCATGCTTTGCATGGGTGTATATGAACGCGCATTTCTTCTGCGCATAATATGGCAAGATGGATAACTTTGAACCCCGTACTCAATCTGCATGACATTTAACTTAAAACATACGCTAAAGATAGTTCCTAGGAGCTAGGAAATGGTAGGTCCAGATTCTCAATTTTTACAATTTTTTTTTTGCTTAGGTGCATTAGTCATTTGTATTTTACCAACTAGCGAAGCCAAAACTGTCGTGCCTTTCGTATTAGTATGAGCTACATTGCTGTCCAAAACTTTCGCAAATCTTGTGTATTTATTTACGGAAGTTTTTTCTGCCTTTCCTTGCTATCATGTACTAGGAAGCTAAGCTATCCCGAGGCCATAAAAGCCTAATATTTTCGTGTTTTCTAACCAATAAAGATATACAGTGTTTAATTCTAAAACTTTGACGATAATATATTTACCAAGTTTATCCAATCATCCAAAATAAAAGCTTCTCAAAGGATTAGCCGGGACTATAGCGATACTCTGACGCAATGCATAATCCATGAAAGACGCAAGAATGAATAATAAGCATTAAACCTGATCGTATGACTTTCCTATCCTCAATTCGTAGCACAAGTCCGGAATGCACTTACTTTTTTGTGGATAAGCTTTCTTTTGGATGGGGTTTTACTAGCACTGCCTTCAGCAAAAATATCCCGTCCATAAAAAGAGGCTACCGAGCGAAGAAATCCAAGCCCGAGTAGCGCGACGAGTCCCGGTGAGGATCGGGGTTCCTGTCCGTTCTCCAAGATTTGGGACTGACCTTAGCGCATGTTCAAATCCTTCAAATTTTGAAAGACATTTATATAAAATCCTTACAATACTAAACATGGATTATTTAATCTAGGCTTATTGCTATACGCGGCGTATTTTCTTGGTAACGGATTTGCAGCCGGGGCTCGAGAAAATGAAACTTTCTTGTAACAGAATTATAAGTAAATCATATTCTTTTCCGTGGAGGATATTTCAGGCATGCAAATGCATGGCATTTGCCCGAGTAGAATTTTGTTGAACACGTGACGGTCATAAAAGTCGATTAAACTCGAAGCAGGGTCTCTATAACTACGCGCAAGAGGTTAAATCTTGGGAGTTGCCATCTCGCTGGTTTCTTCTGGCACAGAGCATCGCGCATCCTTATGTTACCCTAGGAGCCAGGCCTTGTATATACCTGTTTAGCAACCGCTCAACCAGTCGGAGTCAAGCAGCATTTCATCCACTTTAATATCCATCTCCGGGGAGACGGTCTGCAGAGCGCTGCTTTAGATAAAACTTTGGGAGCAAGGAAGCGTGTAGAATTTTTCCGTCCGTATATTTTCAGCCTTGCAGCAAGTTGAGAAGCAGCGCAAACCGATTTTTCATAGCTCTTACCTTGGGAAACTTGCTCAACTGATGGGTAAACTTAACAATGGAAACTCTAACTCAATGGAAAACTTGGCAGCAGGCATGCCTCAGGCGTCGAGCAGGCTTTAAACGCTGGCTTTGAAAGAGTCGTTTACTCAAAACAAGAAATAAGAGATAGAGTGTCTAAGATTGCAAGGTTCAACATTACATAATCAACAGCATCATACGGGACATAGCGATCGTTGTCGCTGTTACATATTTTCGGTCGTTAGTCATTGCGTCTTACCTACTTACCTGAGGAAAGCTCATCCAAAAATTTCCATCCAAACGTCCTGCCCGTAGTGCTAGCGATTATTGTCTCCCTTCTGTTGGGTCCGTCGACCTTAATTCGCGGTCCGTCGTCCTTTAGTCGGTGCTCGTCGTCCTTATGACGCAATTTTTAATAGGACTTAAGGACCGTCTAATCTCGTTGGCGGCTAATCAATGAGCAGAGACTATTTGAACTCGAATTGCTATTGGTTTCTTGAAAGATGATCGAACCATCGTCCTTTTGTCGGTGTTCGCAGTCCTTGTGTCGCGTTTCCCATCATACATCATGTCGTAATTTTGTTGAATTAAGTTTACTTTGATGTGTTATTTTTATATAATTTTCCTTTTTTTAACTTTAAAAGTGTACATAATTTTATTTATTTCATTACAAGTCGTAATCACACGTTTTAAATATGCAGCACTCGTTTTTGGTTGATTTGATTGACTTTATTTTTCACAAATTTGTTTCGTTTTTATTTTTCGTTTAAACGTCTTTGCCAGTATTCACTCTTGGTTCCCTAAATTCAGTAATACATTGCTTCAAAGTTCTGTCTTTCGGTGTCATTTTATTTGTTATGATAATGTATTAAAGTCTTACTCACTTAGCAGGTAAATATCGTAAATTCACAACTAAACTATCTGAAAAATTACAAGAAAATTCTGTGCATTCTACCAGTTCCTGTGTTTGATTGGTTTAGGCTCCGCCCACCTCTCTGTCAAACGCGTTTCTGGTCCCATAAGTAATGCATTGGGCGAACCCGCTAGCTATTGTAAGTAGCTCCTTAAATATTGAATTTTCCAGACAAAAGTTTCTTTTTATCTTTTTTTAAATATATATAAACATAAATCGTTGATTTCCACATTTTGCGTTCAATCTTCGGATTCGTCTAAGCAAGTTAAGCCGGACCTGGGCATGTGACGTCAGCAAAGGCTTCTAAAATAACTGGGAAATAAATAAATCTCGCCTGCTTTATTTATTTATTTAAAAAAGCAGAAAAACGATTAAAGCTTGGGGTTGTGGCATTCCAAGAGCCTTTTGAGTGGGTTCCCTGTTAGGACAAAAACGGTGCGTATTACAGCTAAGGATACATATTCTGCAGTGCATTCCTTGTGGAAGTTTTCTCGAAAGAAGGGGATAATAATATGATAATAATTAATATGGGTAAAAAAATAAAAGTAGGAATTTTCATACCAGACCTATTGTTTAAGGCATGATCATTAACATAAATTTGTGGGGTTTTTTTCGAGTGAATTTCTCTTTAACGAGTGAGAGACGGAGCGAGAGAAGAGACGCTTGCGCCCTTGCCAGCCAGGCCTTCTGGGTTTCCGCAGTGATGCCCGCAGGGGGTAGCGGGCTGTGTTGGGCTGCTCGTGCAGGGAATCGTGTCAGTTATAGGACGCGATCCTTGCAGCTAGACGTTCGAACTGCGAAGTTCTGACGCCTCCTCCAAGTCTTTTTGGCTGTTCGAAAAGGGGAGGCTGGATTTCGTTTTTTTTCTTCCTTTTTATCTTCCGTGCTGAATAGTACGCAATTAAAACCATCATTTCCTTTCCAACCTGGCTATCAGTCAGTTGGCGGGGTTGGGCGGGAGTACCAAGTGTAAATTGGTTGGCAGCTTTTAACTTTATCCAAGGATTAAATCGCGTGATGCTGTGCGAGTTTCGTTGGTGTTTAGCACCATTTTATAGATACTACATGGCAAGGTGACGCATGGGTCGCGAGCCAAGTTCAGATAATGCTTCGTGTGAGTGCGAGGACATGAGTTGCGTAAGTCCTGCCGGCAACAGGTCCAGCTTGAAAGTGATTTGGGAAGTTCTGAACATCGTGATGGAGGCTTGACAAAAAATAAATAAAAAATCAAATAAAAAAGGAAAAGAAAGAGAAGAAAGTCTGGATTTAATTGATGAATTATCCTGCGTTTATAATGATGGTGGACTGTTGCAAGTTCTAGGGTGTTTTTGTGTGCGTGTGCTCGGATTTAATTTCCCAAGCGCACTGAATTTGATCTGTGGGAGTTGTGACAACCAAAGGGGAGAGCCACAGTAATGGTGTGGCGGACGTTATCCGGTGATAGTGACCAGCTCTGCCCAGCCGGCATCGTATAGCAGCTCGAGTTTTGCATGAAATCAGTAGAATGGACACGTGCCAGCTTGCGGGAGGCTATACATGTCCAAGAAACAGCGCGAGTTATTTTCAGATTGTGTGAAGCCAAAAGACGCACACACATCCAGTCCAGAGTGGCTTTATTGCTGGCTTAAATGCCCGTTCTTTCAAGTCCTTTCATCCGATAGTCTCGACGCAAACAAAACAAAAAACAAAAAGACCTAGTAACACAAGCAAATAATGTTACTTTTTCTCAAGTAAAAAAATCTCCACTCCGAGTTTGTGGCGACGCACTCCATTTTTGTTTCCTCTCCCCTTTTTTTGTGCGGTTGCAGCGGAGGACAGCTGATACTAAAGAACGTATATTCCAAGAGTGGGTGTGGTTTCCTAGGTAGACCAGGGGTAGCTCAAATTAGTCCGGGGCATTTTTGTTTCTTTTTTATTTTAAATCCTTTTTGGTGGCCTATGTTTGTTTTATTTTGTGCTATTTTCCTACGATATAACCTATCCTCTCTCGCCCACTTACAAGGTGGGTTATTGTATCTGTGTTCACGTGTTCGTTTAAGAAAACAAGTGATCCATTCCCCCCTAACGTCAAAGATCCCACTCCGTTTTAAAAAGCTCTCCTATTTCCTGCAGTGAAATATGGTCTACATGGAAAAAGGAGTTTTTTTACCTAAGCCTCCCAATGAGTGCTTCCTAATCAGGTAAAAAATTCCAGCTGTTTTAGTCTTAGGAATCTGTAGGTAGAATAATACATCTGTATTGTTCCTGACCTTCCTCAAGAGTGAAGAGCTGCGTCACTGCAGCGGCACGGCACTGTGGCTCTTTCCTGCAAAGCCATCGGCCCAGAAAGCCATCTTGTGAGCTGCTCACATCTTACACAAACAAGTTGGCTAGATGCTTAGATTGAGCTATGACTTGTATACAAGTACTCCCATTCTAGGTAACCCTTTGTTGAGCAAACAAACCCATCCAAACCCAAGTTAAACGCGAACGGGTCTGAACTGTTACACGGGAAACAGTTGGCGTCTGTTCCGTACCGTGAAAGGAACTTGGTTACCCCTTTCAAGTCTAACCAACAGTTTTATCTCTGTCTCCCGCTGTCTCTCTGTCTCTGTCACCCCAAAGAGTTGTGGGCTCCTTATATGTATAGAAAGGGAGTTTAGCGATAAGGTTGATTAGTAATTAGGGAAAGATAGCACCTCACAGTATGGCCTCGGTGGCGGCCTGGTTGCCGTTTGCCAGGGCAGCCGCCATCGGATGGGTTCCTATAGCCAACAATCCACTCCCTCCGCCGCCGATCCCCAAAGATCGGCGTCGCCCGGATGACGAAAAGCTCCTTATTAATGTGTCGGGTCGTCGTTTCGAGACGTGGCGAAACACCCTCGAAAAGTACCCTGACACGTTATTGGGCTCGAACGAGCGCGAGTTTTTCTACGACGAAGACTGCAAAGAGTACTTTTTCGACCGCGACCCTGACATTTTCCGCCATATCCTCAATTATTACCGAACGGGGAAGTTGCATTACCCCAAGCACGAGTGCCTGACGAGCTATGACGAAGAGTTGGCGTTCTTCGGCATCTTGCCGGACGTGATCGGCGATTGCTGCTACGAGGATTACAGGGACCGCAAGCGGGAGAACGCTGAGCGCTTGCTGGACGACAAAATGTCCGAGAACGGCGATCAGAACTTGATACAACTCACCAACTACCGGGAACGCATGTGGCGGGCCTTTGAGAACCCGCACACGTCCACCGCCGCCCTGGTCTTCTACTACGTCACGGGATTTTTCATCGCCGTCTCGGTGATGGCCAACGTGGTGGAAACCGTGCCCTGCGGCGAGATTCCAGGCAAGGGCGAGAGCTTGCCTTGCGGCGAGCGGTACAAAATCATCTTTTTTTGTTTGGACACGGCCTGTGTCATGATCTTCACGGCCGAGTACTTGTTACGCTTGTTCGCCGCCCCGGATCGCTGCAAGTTTATGCGATCCGTCATGAGTGTGATTGACGTGGTGGCCATTCTACCCTACTATATCGGCCTGGGGATCACGGATAATGACGACGTCTCCGGCGCCTTCGTCACTCTTCGAGTCTTTCGCGTCTTCCGTATCTTCAAGTTCTCTCGACATTCCCAAGGACTCCGGATCCTGGGCTACACCCTCAAATCTTGCGCTTCGGAACTGGGCTTCCTCGTCTTCTCCTTAGCGATGGCTATCATCATCTTCGCCACTGTCATGTTTTACGCCGAGAAAAACGTAGAGGGTACCAATTTCACGTCCATTCCATCCGCTTTCTGGTACACCATCGTCACCATGACGACTCTCGGGTGAGTTTTTTTCCTTCAGTCTTTTTTTCTGGGATTCGTTTAGGGACCATGCGCAGTTGCTTATACCTTAATCAGCCTCGACTCCAAATTAGTTTCTTGCCCCCTGATTTGCAGTTACCCCTGACGTTCGGGATTGTTCCAAGCATTAACCCAACCTTTGCGTCCTCCCACCACCCACCCCTCCTCCCTCCCGGTCGATCTTGCGTAGCTTGATAAAAGCCCCAATAGTTCCGTGCTGCATAGCACTAAAGGACAGTTTTTCCCCCAGGAAAAAAATAGACACGTTTTCCTAGACTGCCGTGATAAGATAAATTGGGGTTGCATCTTGTTAGCAACTTTTTTTTACGGTGCTCTACGGCTGTAAGTAACATCATACTTTTCCTGTTCCGTGTGTTTTGGAGTTCAGCACGAGGGACCCCACACACAGATGAAATTTTTTGGATAGAAAAGAAAGAAAAATAGTAAATGGACATGTATCCATCTCTCCGAAGTGCCAAGAGGGGCAATTTCCTTCCTATCTGTGTTTTTTCTGGCTTTTTTATTTTAAAACAGGAAGGGGAATTAAGTGGCTTTTCTTCGTACCTTGTTCCCCGGAAAATAAGCTAGGTAATTTTATAGCCTGGTACTCATAAGGGAGCAGGCACGTAATGGAGATAAAAAGAAACCCGACACAGAGACACGAGGGGATATTTGGGAGGAGGGTGGCTCTTTAAAAAGCAGACAAGACCACTTCCAAGATATGTCGCAACCCAGACGCACATAGGCACAGAGGTGGTTGGCCAAGAGACATGTATGGAGAGATGCAAAGCACGACAAGAAAGAGATGTGCTTGATTTCATTTAAAGATCCCCAACGCGGAAAAGACCTGCTTTATGCACTTTGGAGACCAGAAACAGTCCGCGGAAGCGAGAATCGCACGCCTAAGCGAAGAAAAAGCTATCCTTATTCCATTTGTCGCCCCCAACAGCGTTATACTAGGAAATCTTAAGGCTCCCGTATACCTTAGCTCGGGGATTTTCGAACAACATTTCGTTCAAACCAGCACATTTCATGAACAATTCTTTGACAGTTCGCTTGAGCATACTAGCAGCTAGTGCACAACTAGTCCACCTTTTTTTCAATGAGTAACAGTAACATGTTCATTAATATTAGTTTATTTCTAACATGCAAAAGAAGTTGTCATTTTTAGGCAAGGCTTTCGCAAAACAATAACAAACATGAGCGCCATCTATAACTGTTAGGCATCAATAAGCCGAGGTATACGGGAATCTTAAAGATAAATCAAAACTAAAATAAAAAAGGCACTCTCACCACCATTTCTATGCTGTCCTCGACCCCTTTTCGTTGGCGACCTTGGTAATAAATATACTTTTTTTTACCCTTCCGTGTTTTTTTCTATTTGGGGGAGGGCTATCGTTTTGGAAGGGAAAACCCTTTCAGTACACACATGGGCCGTGTCTTCTCTTTTCCATGGATGCGATCGACGCCCATTGTTGTGTCAGGTCTTTGTGTATGCGTTGGCAGTTATCTCGCTACTCTGCTAAAGATATTTTTCTGTGTACAGCGCGTTTGTATTCGGCAGCGCAGTTTCCCCCAGCTTGCAAAAGGGGTGGTGGGCAATGGGGAGCGGTACTTTGAGGTACTGTACTGTACTGTACGGTACGAAGGCTTTTTAAGTTCCCAGCAAAGAACTTGCTGACACAAAGCATTTTAGGAAGGGTGATGTCACCTGAGCATGCGGAAATGGTGCTGTGTCACGTCGAGCCATTGCTGCTTTGCTTCAACACACATACACAGAGAGACAGATAGAGATGAAGTAGCTTATTTCGGATGACTTGGACGTTGCTATGCTGTCTGCAGAACCAGTCAGCCTTATCGTTTTTAAAGCAAACTCAGCCAGGAAAGTTTTTTTTCCCCAGCTTTCGATATTAAGACAAACAGTATTCCCAGTTTAAAACTGTTGCTGAGACGGAAAGAGAGAGAAAAGGGCTTGAGATTGAAAAGCTAAGATATCTCTCCTGATCTTTGGAAGAGGTTAAATCTCGTTGTCTATAAAGGGTGACGTCGCACAAATATTGCAGCGCTATTAAAGAAACAGAATTCAAGCGTTTTGAGGAGACAATTGTCTTATAGCTTACATCCCTTTTGAAATGAGATTGTGTAGAATATTATCCGTTTTCTCATATCCATTGTCTAAAGTTAGATAGGAGTACTAATTTCCTAAGCTTTGGGTGCGGGAACCCTTAAATGGACCTTTAAATGGATCCATCTAGTTGCATGAACGCGAGAAAAAATGAATTACGCTTCGTATTTGCGTTTAAACTGCATCCAGAGCCCGGAGAACAATAAGCTAGGGAGTTTTCTCTGGTATCTGTATGTTTAATTTTTGTCCGATAGTTAAGGGTTTACATTTTTAAAAGGGTTAAAGTCTGTGTATACGGAATGCACACTAGGAGAGCTGAGGGTTTGGCGAGGGAAAGTTAACTTGGTAGGAAGATAGTGACGTCAGAAGGATCTTAGGCGCCCTTTGACGTCCGCTATCGGTCTCATTGCCTCACAGTTTACCTCCTTCTTCCAAATATTGACGAGAACCCAGGGAAGGAGCATAGCATAAAGGAAGTATACAAAGCATCGCCTTACACAACAATTGCTCCACTTGAACTGCCATCGATAACAAAAGCGTTCGTAAATAGCTGCACGAAAAAAAATTCCCTCTGCTGGGTCTACACTGTATACGCTTTTCCAACAGCCCTAGTATATAGGCTTTTAAATGTTGGAGCTTGTAAAAGGCTTTTTGACCGCCCCAAATTCGGTTTGGGTCCATGCGTCCATCTTTGTGTACCATCCTCACTACGTTCCTAAAACGCTGATGTGAATCGATTTCAGTCTTACAGTGGGGACTCTCCGAGAAGAAGTGGTGTTCTGTTCAGAAGAGAGCAAACACAAACAGGCAACCTCCTAACACATTCTTTTAACATGAAGAGCATATACCCCCGTTGGTATTACTTCTAACGCTTACATTACAACGGTTGACGTCGTAGAGCGTAACTTAGGTTAGGTTAGGCCACGATGGCATGGGGAAGGCAAAAACACTCCTACGTAAAAAGTACATGAAATTTTGGAAACATTCTTGAAAATACTTTGGTTAAAATCAATTTGAAGATCTTTTTAATTTTACTTTTGGAATATTTCCCTTCACTAAATTGGAAAGTACAAATAAGTTGTTTACAAACGCAAAAAAATGCGAATTTTGAAAGTTGTGTTTATTTTATTTATTCACTTGTATATTTTAAGGCGGGTTTATATAGTTTATTTATTGTATAGCCATTCATTTATTGCATTCTTGAAGGAAATAACTCATGCAAAGTGATATGTTGTTTATACTGTTATCGTGCTTGCCATTTTGGGCGCAGAAACAATGCGCGTTCATATACACCTACACAAAACAATGTGCGCCACCTGGCGGTAGCTTGGGTGTAACAAGCTTAGCGCTAAAAGGGAGCTTGAAACCTTTAACCCTTAGGACGGCTTCGTCTGTAGAGTCATACAGAAAAAAAATAAGAAAAGGTACAAGAAAGTCGAAAAGAAAAAAAATAAGTTTTTATTGGAAAGGACAACTGAACCGACCGGAAAACTTCTATAGACAAGGAAATCTAGGCAACTTCCATTTGTATAACCTATAACCCTGGCGTGCAAGGTGGGAAGGTTCTAGGGCGAACTCCGCGGGAGACAAAATAAACTTTGGGGCAAGTAACGGAAACGACCGCACACGACACAGGGTCTTCTTCCCCCCCCCCCCCGAAAGTCCCGTGGTTGATCTAGCCGAGGAATGGATGCTGGGCGACTTGGGCGTTTGTGGAACGGAAAGAAGGACTATATAGCAAGAGTTTGTGTAGAATCGTAAGACGGCGGAGGTGAAAGGACCTCCCGCGGAGGAGCGATTGGGACGGTCGTCAAGAACTCCGTGGCGATGGTTTACGGTTGGATAGGTATAGGTCACGTGTTTACAAAAGAAGGTCTTCACTTTATGGGGGTAGTTTGACTTGGCGGGGTGGGCGAAAAGAAGACTCTCGAAACCCTCCCGAAAGCAAACTTTTTTTACGCGAGGACAGCCCCAGGTTACGGTCGGTCGGATCTGCGCGGATGTTGTGTGTACATACCTAACCCAGCTTTTTGAAGTGCAGACTGTTGCGCATATACCATCGAGTTGGTCTTGTGTCAGCTATTAAGGGCGTTTATCACTTCGGGACCAAAAAGCCAGTACAGTTATTATTCTTTGCTTCTTTTTTCCCTTGCTGGGTCCTTTTTTCTTAATGCTATGGACGTCAAGAGCAATCTACATTCATAAAGTCATTTGCCGCTCGGCAGCAATGTTTGAAGCGGTAATGAGGGGCCTTGGTATAGTTTAGCTCGCCTCATCCATCACGGTCCCTCTTCGGGGACCCTGCAGGACCCACCGAGCGGACGTTGATGGAGTTTCCCGTTTGCAGCAGCGGGCGTTTTCTGTAGAGTGTAGACACAAAGTCGTCGAGTAGGCGTGAGCTATTTACCTTGTGCAACCACGTTCTTGCGTATCTTACAGTAAGGGAACTTGTCCCGTCACCTCTCCTGCAAAGAATTCAGAGCGAATTCAGGACGGACAAAATGTTAAGCAAATGCAAATAGAATAAGATAAAATAATACAAAATAATAGCAGGCAGTTGTCCATATTTACTTTGCAAATCAAAAGCATTGGGGGAGGGGCCATAAGAAAAAAGGCGTGTACCAGGAACGGCAAGATCGTTATGTATTTGCCATTATTTTTGCACGAAGAAATAACCAGGATATTTAGCTTCCAGCCATTAACAAGCGAAGGAACTCATTTCGTTCGAGGAAATGTCTGCACAAAAAACGTATACAAGTGGAAGATATGATAGGCCTTTTTTTTGTCCCTGCAGCACCGCCTATTGTTATTGAACTCACTCTTGTGGACCACGGTACGGCAGGGCCTTCGGAATCCATGCAGTCCAGAGATTTATCCCAGTTAGACGCCTTGTATGCCACGGGTCCGGCGTGGATGGTATTGATTGCAAGCAAAAAGCAAAAATGCCGACCTCCAAAAAAAACATAAAAATAAATCAAAACGGGGTATAAATGTTTGCCACTACTTTCTCTACTTCTATAATATAGAACTATGCTTTGAAGTCAGGTATACGGCTTTTTTAGTTATTTTTCTGAGCTGGCGAGGATCGTTTTTAGCGAATACGTTCAGACTTTCCCTTCTTATTATCTTCTAAGAAATTTCATTGAGACAAGAACAACCAACTTCTTTTTATATTTCTATATGGATTTCTTTTAGGGAGTACATAGCACATTTCGTGACTTGTGTGTAAGAAAAATCTTGGGTTGGGGGTAGTATAAAGCTATTCCGCTCTTCCTTTTGATCTTTTCGGAGCGTTCTTGTGTCTGATCTGGTTTCCAGCTCGCTTGCTGCTTATTACTGCGTTTCAAGTTCCATTTTTCTATTTTTTTTCTGTCCTTATATGTCATGTGTCTGGGGGAAAAGTAGTCTCGGGGCGTCCACGTAAATCTGGGCAAACACTACGCTGTGGCTGCTCAAGCTTCCAAACGTACTCTATACTTCGCCAAATTTTCAAAGTAAAAGTTATGCAGGTTGGACGATTAGGACGTTTATTAGCAGAGACTTGTCTCGCGTTTCAGGTGCTCCTCTCTCGCTCTTCCTGGTCGGTACTTCGGAAGTTCCTATTTTTACACTTTCGCTCCGTGTTTAGAATTTGGAGGGGAAAGGAGCTGTTTCAGACAGTAGCCTACAGGTTCGCCCTTCCTTTTCCACCTTGTTCCCGGTTTTCTTTACCGAGTAATAGAGGAGGAGCCTAAAGCCCCGAAAACGAAGCTTGTCCTCCAGTAAAGTTGATGTACTTCATCTTGTGTCAGAGCTTTCGTGCGAAAATCCTTCACGGCCGAACGAAGGGCGAGATGCGTTGCCAAGGCAACAATCGATAGGCTCCAGACGAAGTGTATAGTGGGAAGGTTGTCGGTGAGGCCAAAGCCGCGGAGCTCTGGAGTTCACGTTGGGAACCCAAGTCAAACGTTTCCCTCGTTACCGAGGAGGTTTTTCAGAGGCAATACTATATACCCAAGGATCTACCCTTGACAACTCGATTTGGAACTGCGCGCAGCAAAGGCTTCTAATTCTGGAACGCATTGACCCTGCAAACAGCAATACCTGCTACCGATTTATGCCAATACGGAATTGGTAGAATTACGCCAAATTATAACATTTACGATATAAGAACAAAATGGGAAGGTATAGTTCAGTGCTGAAATTTGTCATATTACAAACTGGAAGGTAGTAAATGGCGCCCCAATTTGGAAACTGAAGATAACTAAACATAACTGAGACTTACTTTTATTCATGGAAATTTGACGAAAATTTTGTGTTTTAATTTCGTAGTTATTAAAACAAAAGTCGCCATAACCAGAGTATATAGGTTGAAACAAGTACCTGTTTCTACAGTATAGGTTTATAAAGGTATATATTAATGCAGGTAAACCTATTAAATACTTTGGTTAATATAGGTTTACACTAGATAAGCCTATATAATGTAGTTATTGTAACGGCGTTTGCAGCATTTCATTTTTGATTTTTTAAAAATCTAAATCTTGAAAAGGAGACTTACTTTAGGAAGTTATGTAATACTTCCCAAAATTCTCATGCTAAATTGTACAACTGTTTACTCTTATTTGATGATACTATTTTATTTTATCTTATTGGTAATAAAGGGTATGATTATTAGATCACAGAATTGCAAGGATTTTTTTTCGAAATGGAAGATATTTGGGGTATTTCTGTTCCAGAACGATGACCAAATTGCATGCGTTTGTTATCTAAAGAGAACATCAGGGGAATATAAGGGAATCGTTTTTAAAAGGATTGGGAGTCGATAACGGGGACCATGTATTCAGTTCGCGATACCTGGCAGGTAGGTATCATTGCCGGAGCGTTTTACGAGCGGCCACGAACGTGGTCCGAGACGATCAAGGGGATCGAAGCGTATTAGTAGCTTTTTAGTCTTGGTCAGACACGGCCATGGGTGGTAACGGGCTTCCAAAGGTAAAAGGGAACGGACAACGAAAGCGATGATTGCTTAATGAAGCTTCCATCGAGGTATTTTAGTGAGGGGCGGGAAGGTTTATGATGTGCTGCGCCTGAAATTGAGTACAAAAAAGAGTCTTAACTCTGATCACCACGACATAGTTAAAACGCATAAGTGCGCACCCTGTTTTAGACGCCTGTTCAATAAAGCCAAAAGATGTCATTATGCAGAATGACGCTGTCTGCTGCCTTCTTTTTTGCGTGCCTTTCTCTTAAGTTTTCTCCCTCTCGTGAGGATTCTTTATTATTATTATTAAATGGTGGAATTGAATTACTAGATTCCGCGGGGTTGGGGGGATCATAAGCGTTGTCAGTGAGTTAGGAGCAAAGTATCCCGTTTCTGTAAGCCTTCAGAAAAGTGACATGGGCTTTTCCCGAAAATTACACAAATGTTCTGTAAGAGAGATATTTGCTGGGAAAGGAACAGTTTTTCACCTTCGCTTTGTCCCAACATTCCAAGTCTTAGTTTTGCTCGCAAACTCTTGCAAATGAAAGTAATGAGAAAATAAGGTCAAGGGTGAGCACTATCTACGCACTCTTCTTTCTATGCAAACATTAATGTCTGAAGGTAGTTTTAGATGTATACAGTACTATAATTTTTTAAGGCAAACTTATGGAATTTTACAAAGTTTTCTTTAGCAAATAAAGTGTAAATCAGGAAATCAAGCAAGAAATTAAGATTTATCAAGCAAAAACAAAGAAACCAAGCAAGATTAGTATCTCCTAGGATTTTTTATAAGCTATTCAAGCTGGGCTGAGATATTTAGGTTGAGTAGTGGAGCGTTAGTTACATTTTAAAACTTTCACGTAAAGATTAACTTTAATTATGATAAAATACGTTGTCGAGTTATTGACCCGAAAAGGATCAAAGTAAACTAGATACAAATCTTAATAACCAAGAATGAAGAGATGAAAACGAACCCAAGTGTCGCTTAATCCATAAGAATTTCGTCGTGATTTTACTTTTAGAATTAAGGCTTCCGGAAGCTTGCATGAGGAAAGCAGAAGCAGACATATTATGTTACAAAAACATGAGATTCATTTTCGTTTACAAACCTTCTTGTCAGTAACGCAGGTAAGACTAATAGAGAGAGTTTGTCAGTCTAACTTTTATAATGTTTGCCTTTTCTAATTTAAAAAATGCAAGGTAAGTTTTCCAATAGCAAAACTCCAGTATTTTCCTCTAAAAATTCCAGCAATATTTTGTGTGCAAGTTTTTCCCTCGTTACCGATTTTGTTCTTTTTCTTCTTATTTTTGCACCGTAGTAACCAAGTCCAAAATTTATAGCAGCTCTTTGTTTCGGCGGCATTATAATAGCCACAAAGGATCCTTATATTAAGGGTGCGTGCATGCACGTGGTTTTCAATATAACAATGGCAGATGCCCACTTCCGTTTTGCTTTTAGTTTTGGGTGAACAGAAGCGCTTATACTGTGACTTTCCAGATTGCGAGGACTTGCACGTCACGTTCATCTTCCACCACTGTATAGCGATCGCCCAAAATAACATTCCTTGCGCAGGGTCTTCTTGTGCTCTCCTCAACAGAAAAGTTGGTCTTAAAACATACACAGCTAAATGGCTATATACACGAGCATAAACAGCGCAGTCAACTCCCAAGTTAAAGTTTGCAAAGTCCTCGCACCCGTTAACAAGCAAAATAGTTCATAACAAGCGTCACCCCCCAGTCCAACACTGGGTGTCTTCCAATGTATAGGTTTTGGACAGCTTTTCTCAGTCCCAAGACTATAGATTCAGACAAAAAGGCCAGAATATCAAAGCGCGCATTCGCAAACCTCCCAGTGCAGTTCAGAAAAGGTCACGACGGTTTACAAAGCAGTCTAAAGCGTCAGCCCAAAATTCCCTCGAGTAACCCAAAGATATGTCACCAATCCCGCGTTCTCTTTACGACCCCTTTTTCTAGTAGATTAGAAATTCCTTCTGTAGATACCCCTCGTTGTCCTGTGTAAACCTATATACTGTGGACTTCAACCCTTCCCGGCTAAGAATAAAAAACCATAGGAAATTAGAGAACTACGGCTATACGTTGATTATACCTTAGCTTATTGATACGAACAGTCATAGATGGCACTGATGTTTGTTATTGTTTTGTGAAAGCTTTGCCCTAGGAAATAAGAAAGAAATAGAAAACTAATTGCTGGCAAATTTTCTACGCTTGCAAAATTGATCTTTCGTTTTTGAAAGTAGAATTTCTTGCCACAGTTTGCTCTAGCGGCACGATGTCCTAAGCCAAGTCGTCGAACTTTCGGAACAAGCTTTTTCGAAAACGGCTTGTCACGTCGGATTTGAAACCAATCTAAATCTAAAAATTTCTTTCTCTAGCAGCTAGTGCACAACCAAAGGACATACTTCAGGCAACGTATTTCATATAATTGCAAACTTGATTTGCATGTTACTAATTTATTATTCATTGGAAAAAGGTGGATTGCTTGTGCACTAGCTGTTAGTATGTTTGAGCTATCTGTCAAAAAATTCTTTCAAGAAACGTACTCCTATACCGAGCTAAGATATACGGGAGCCGTAAATAATGCAAATGGCTATGGACAAAATGGGTGGGAAAATGGTTGGATGGATACACCTTGTTATTCTACGTAAACCTATATACTGTGGACTTGAACTACTTAGAATATCAAAAGGGAATTAGAAAGCTGAGGCTATTAATTTAGCTTAAGTGGTAATTATGACGTAGTGAGTGGCCTTGCCATGTGCCATTTATGACTGCAATAAAAAGAAAGGACCGATAAAGCACAGTCAAATAAAAGGTAACACCGATCTCAATATAGCATCCTTGCTGCAGCACTATAGCGCTGCTGACCGCGGCGTCTTTTTTGGGTACCCCGTTTTTACAACGTTAATAGCCTAAGGGGCTGACACACGCCTGCAGATTTCTTGTTTTGAAACGCCCCATTCTTTTTTGGACCGTCCGTATGGGCTATTCTCAATCTTCCCAGCAACCTTCGCAACATCAACATGCTATGGGCTTTTTAGAAGACAAAGCCTTGTTTTCGCTGACGAGTATACTTTCTTTTTCTAATTTTTTTGCCAGAGGTTCCGAACTGAAGAGTACCTTTCATTCACCTTTCTGCTTCAATGCATCACTTCCTAGAGCTTCGTAGATCAAAGTCGGCGAACTCTTTCTCGGTTCTTGCTTTTTGGCTGTTTTCGTTTTCCAATTCCGCTTGCCGAAGGAGATGCTGGTAAGCGGTAGTCTTCAGGCTGTAGGGCTTATTAGCATAAAATCGACCAGAGTTTACAGAGATAAGAGAAAAAAAAGCTTGGGTGTGGCTTGCTTTGGCTGCCGTAAGCCACGAGATGGAAAGAGAAGGAAAAGAGAAGTTTTGCTTACATAACTTGCGAACCCGGCAAAGTATATAGCAACATTCACTACAGGCAAAAGTAGCGTCTCGTATGTGCTTACTATTTGAAAGTTTGCTTTTGCTCGTGGTGCAGCTGGTAATCTAGCGAAGTACACAATCTGACCTTTTCAGGGCCATTTGTCAAGACGTGGAACGATCCTTGTAACTCCCGCGCACACTTCTCAACTGATCAACACAAATTTGACTCCTTTTCCACAAGCAACTTGGAATTTACTTGCATTACAGAGCCTTCCGTCTAAGATTTCAACGTTTTCCCTTGCTGGAATCTAAAATTTAACAGTGCAGTAAATTATAAAGCACCTCCAAGTTTCAGAACTTCCCTGCAAACGAAAACTAGAACGATCCGTAATAAATCAATGTGTAAATGCTTAAATTCCAATATTGCCATCGCCATTTGCATTATTTAATCCTGTATTTTCATTTTCTGCATATTACTTCTGCGCAAACGGCAAGTGGGATAATTGTACAACCACGCATTCAATTTGCATGATCTTTTTCGTAAAAAAACGCAATAAAATAATGGACAGAGTATGACAGTTTCCAAATTAGCCATTTTGCCTTTTTCAAATAGGAGACAAATTAATTTGACTTTTGGAAATTAGTGAAGATAACAATGAAAAAAGTAAAACAGTGATGTCTTCTATATCCGTTTTAGATACATAATGTCAAGAGGTATGTCCAAGGGTATGTCATTACTGTTTCGTAAGAATCTCTTATAGTTTTAAATAAATTTACGTGTTGCGTTCTCTGTGCTATAGTATCACATTAAGCTAAGCTATAATGGATCTTGAAACGCATTTTTATTGAATTAAATAAAAAATTGATCGAAAAAGCCATAATCTTTCAGATGTCAATGCCTAGTGTTCAGGAATTGAAGCCAAAGTCTTCTTCCTTATTTTTTTTTTACGTGAAATAAACTTGGATCGTCAACGACACAAAGTTTAGGCAAGTTTGCTGCTTTACAGGAACGGGAGCGGGAATGAGATTCCTTAATGTACGTATGCGTGTCTGTTTAAAAACTAGACTTGAGAATAACACGGAAACATCCCATCCCCATTTTGTTACCGGTGAATCGCACATGTTCATAGCGTCTCCCTGCGCGTCACCGAATCAACTTACATAGGCTCGCATGCTCTTTAAAAGTCAAAAGGAGGGGAAATCGTCTTCTCCTGGCCCCCATGTCTCTTTTCTTAAAGAGCATAAGTATAAAGTCAATGTTATCTTGTTTCATTTTACGGCGTGCACAGTCTTAGGGTTCAAGAACACGCACAAATCATGTTACGGTTACTACTGTGTAACACTGATACACTTATTTTCGGTCTGTCTAATACCTTTTACCTCGTACGTGACTTCCAGGCTTTTGATTTAAAACAAAAAAGAGAGATTTTCCACTTAGAACCCTTTGTATGCCATTTTTTAAAAGCCAATACATAACGCATACACAACTCCAGCACGTATTCTGGTTTTTCTACTATAAGGCACGCATTCCGTTACTTAGATTTCGTTAAAACAAAAGATTGACATACATTGTATTATGACTAAATTGGCAACCTGTGATAGCTTACACTGCATAAGGGTTGTGATAGACACCCCGGTACCTTTCATTCCGAAAAAAGGCACCGACGTTTCTAATAAGAGCAGGCGGAAACTCGTAGCAATACTTCAGCCTGCCATGTCCAAGGCCGCAAATGTACAACAATGAACAAATGGATAGTAGCCGAGTGATGTTGTAACTGCCCTGGACTCGTTGGGTTACTCCGGTTTGGTCTTGATACGCTCCGTACCTTCTTTTCTGAACGGAATGATACCCTTCTATGCCACCAAGTGACTTCTGAAATTACACATACATTAGTACAGTTTAAGGAATTAAAGTACAAATATATAAACATAACTTTGAGTGAATTTATTACTAAACGACGCTTTAAAATACAAAGTAAAAGGGTACCGCAATTAGAAAATTGTTAGAAAAGCGAATATTGCTTTCATTGTACAAATTACTTTTATATCGGACCTTCGGACCTTCTATTCATAGGGATGGCACCATTATCTTTATTTAGAATGCTTAAACAAATCTCTAGGTGCTTTTATTAACTTACAAACTCAATCACAAAAATCTGACTTTTTCTTCGCGCCGCGACTTGCGGGCTCCG
>RJJA01000333.1:40390-65006 GCA_003724045.1 Lepidurus arcticus
AATTACTCGGTTAATATGCATAATTGACATAGGGGTTCTTCAGCCAGAACATATAGTTTGGTCTCTTCTATAACATATACTTTTTCATTTTGAAACCTTACTCCCCCTTTAAGGCACCCGTATAGCTTAGCTTGTTACCCACAAGCTACCGCTAGATGGCGTGAGATGCTTTGCAAGGATGTATGTGAACGCGCATCGTTTCTGCGCATTACATAGCAAGCATGGATAAATTTATAACCACTCACTCATGCATGAAGTTTCTCTTTAAAAATACAATAAGGGAATGTTTAGGATATGACAGTTCCTAAATTCTCAATCTTTATTGTATTTTCACGGAGGCAAAAATGAATATACATTTAGAAAATTAGTAAAAACAACGAAACGAAAAGTAACCGCTATATCCTCTGTATCTGCGTTATCTACCGTACTGTCAACGTTTTGTAAAAAAAATCTCTTGTACCTTTTGAGATAAGAGTGCTTCTGCATTCCCCATGCTATGATCGCAAAGATATTGTTGCTTATGTCATTTGTAAGAGTGGAAAAACTATGTTAGCAAATAGCTGTGCCCCCAAGCAGGTAGTCTTATATGTCTTTCACCGCAGCTTCTGAAAAAGTCAGTTAAAGGAGGCCGGAATGTTGAATCACTGCAGCAAGAAAACAAGATTCCCGGACGCCCAACAACGACACTGGGTTTCGAGGGACAGAAGAAAAAGCTGTACCGGACAACATGGCTAACAGCCAAGAATCGCTTAGGGGTTGATAGCTTTTGAGGCTTTTCTTAATACACACCTCGTTACAAAAACAACAGGGTATTGTAGCTGGCATGTTATCAGAAGACCCGCTGTGTACGAGATCACGAGTCGCACGGGATTTTGGCTTAAAAAAAGGAAGCCAAGCACATGCTTCAGTATCTTTGGTAGGGGTTTTCGAAACGGAACACCTGCTGAAACTAAGAAACCTTTCTTCCAAATTCCACCTTGACGCAAGGAGATCGTTGGAAAAGCTCGAAGAGTTCAAGTATAGTGGAAACTGCATTCAGCAAGTAATAGTAACTAAGCAAGCCGCGGATATCAAGGCAAATTGACAGAAATGGAGCGAAAAAGGGAAAGCGCTAGGAGTTTGCAAAAACTAAACGCTGTTGTATCTACCATTGAAATATACACTTCATTTGAAATGATAAGTCAGGGGTGTCCAACTTTTGACCCACCGAGGGCCACGATACTACACAAGCATCAACCCGGGGGCTGTACTAAGTCTGTCAAGGTGGCTCGGGGGCTGTACTCGGGGGGGCTGTACTAAGGTGGCATCATATACTTTTGATAGAATAACATTTAAGCTTTCGACTTTTCAAATTTTCTGCGATTACGCGAAGGTATTTTATTCCTCCACTACACTTTTGCCTAATACATGTGACGGTGTAAATTTCCGAATAATTTTGTTGAAGTGGTCGGGGGCCGGATAGAAGCTTCTCGGGGGCCGGACCCGGCTCGCGTTTCCGGAATAAACGGACCTTGTTATTTAGCTTACTGATGTGAAACAATCAGAGAGGGCACTGGTGGTTATTTTTTTGCGAAAGTCTTGCTTTCAGCCACCGTATACATACTGCAAATGGTTGATAGTTTTCGTCTAAAGATGGCCCTGATGACAGACCCCTTTATACTATGCATCCTTTATGCAATTTCTTACCGTAATTTCATAAACGGAAAACTTAAGATTATCAAAAACACAAGGAGTTAGTTTTTTTTTTAATATCCTAATAAGAAATCTATAGAACTAGGATCGTTTTGTTTTGTATATGATTTATTTAACATTTTCATAACTTGGGAACTCTATGTAAACAATTTATGGAAGACAAATATCCACCGAAACTAACCCACTTCTTTAGAAAAAACTATATATCCCATGCACTACTGTCATAGTACAATTGTTTTGCTTCTAATAATTACTTTTTATCACCACGGTTTGCTATAGCAGCACAATTTCCCAAACTAAATCATCTTAACTTCGGACTAAGATTTCAACACAATTTTTTAATACCAAGTGCACAACAGATGGAATTTATTTAGTCCACGTATTTCACGTAATTATTAAGGTATGATTTAACACCAAAAATCACCCGAGAAAATCTTTCAGTTCCTCATATAACATAATTCAGATGTTGCCAAGATCAGGTGATCTTACTTAATTTTCACAAAATCAGCTGAGAATCAGGCCTCACTCGAGAGATTTCCAACCTTTGGTATCAAAAACGGCTTAATTCTGCGGAGATTCTCATACATTTGGCTTCCGTTTTCGTAAAGGTGATACGGTATACTAGTGTATACCGTATTCCAGATTCGCAGCAAGAGAAATATACCAAGTGCTCGGGCGTAAAAGCTCTTCGCGTGCTTTTTGCCGTTTGCTAAAAACCCCTTATTTGAATAAAGCAAAAGAAAAGTATGAGAAAGGCGGCCCACATATGTCGAACTCATGTTTTGTTTGTTTTTCCTTCTAGCAGTTGTTTATGTAGATCTAGCGCGGTTGGAGTGCGGAGGGGAATCGTGTTTTTGGAGTGACACATTGCTCATGTTTTATGCTTGTTTCTTTTTTCGCGTCATTTAGGTATGGTGACATGGTGCCGAAAACAATTGCCGGGAAAGTAGTCGGCGGCGTGTGCAGTCTCAGTGGTGTCTTGGTCATTGCATTGCCCGTACCTGTCATTGTGTCCAATTTTAGCCGAATTTACCACCAGAACCAACGGTCAGACAAACGGAAAGCTCAGAAGGTGAGCAATCCAACGCCTTTTATGAAAGAGATAAAGTGTTGCTATAACGACTGGGGAGCTTTTATTTTTATCCTATTTTATTCTGACTCCCCTTTGTAGAAAGCACGCTTGGCACGAATTCGCATTGCAAAGGCCACGTCAGGTGCAGCCTTTGTGAGTAAAAAGAAGGCAGCAGAAGCCCGTATCCTAGCTCAGGAATCTGGATTGGATATGGACGACGCTTTCCGAGACGAGGACATCTTTGAATTGCAGCATCATCATCTCCTTCGCTGTCTGGAAAAAACAACCGTAAGCCGTTAGCCAACGAAATTTTGGAAGAAACGACTCCTTCCCTGTCTAGTTCAGTTTGTATACCTGTTTTTATTTATTTTACTTTCGTTGGTTTTTGTCATTTTCTCTCTACGCTATATTCTTTTCCTTAATTTCCCCCACTCCGAGGACAAAATCAATACTTGTAAGCATCTTTAATCACGAGGCAAGAGTGAAGAAAAATAAGAGCAGCAACTGACAACTTTTTAAGTTCATGTCATGCAAAGAGATGAAAAATCGCAAGAATGCTGGGATTCTTATACAGTCTCACATTCCCAGAGCAAACCTTGCAAGAAAGAGAATCTCCTAAGTGAAAGACGAGCATGTGGCTGCTGCTGTTGATTTTGAGAAACAAAGCAAGTAGAAGAACTATAACTGCGCAGACAAAACTACAACTTTTTCTTTACTGTCCTCCCGAAAATCCTTAAACTTTTAAGCGAGAGATTCTCCCTAAAAGGGTCTAAATTTTTGCCTCGCTGTTGCTACGTGCTTTAGCCGATATTTTATCAGCGAAAAACAGGAGCTGTTGCCCTTTAAGGCTCCTGTATACCTTAGCTTATTGATGCGAAATAGTCACAGATGGCGCTGATGTTTGTTATTGTTTTGCAAAAGCCTTGCACAAGAAAGTAAAAAAAAAAAAGCTAATTGCCGGCAAAGTTTCTATGTTTGTTTTGGTTTTGAAAAGGACAATTTGTCACCGCACTTTGCTGTAGCATTAATGCACGAAAATGGATTGAACGAAATTTTTTAAAAAAATTCCCCATGCTTACCCCTGTACCAAGCTAAAGTATACGGAAGCCTTAAACCACAGGATTGTTGTTGCATTTCTGCACCTTTTCCGTTAGTTAGTGCAACTTTCTCCCTCCGGCTAGCTCCTAATAACTACCACTTTTCGGCACCTTCAAAATTGTTTTAATCACCGTCTACATTGTCTTTCCTTCTTTTGGGGGGCGGGTGTATTTCTTTTTCTTTTATTTTGTTACAAACGCTCTACCCTGTGCTTTTGACAGGATCGTGAATTCATTGAAATGGACGTGCCCCATAATGGACAGCCCAACCGCCCTCGGTCGCGTTCACAGTCGCGTTCGCGAACTCCATCACCACCATTGTCGCCAGCTTATTCGACATCTTCTCGACGACGTCTCTTGTCGGCATGCTGCAGTTCTTGTTTGCCCCCTGGAAGCTACACGGTATTCCTGCAAGATTGTTAAAATTGCCGCTTCTCTTTTCCCCGTCCTTTTTTTACTATTATTTGTCCCTTTTATTTAAGAAAAAATAAAAATAAGATCCCCCCCCCTTGAATGTATTGTAACTAATTGACTGTCCATTTCAGCAGCAGCGAAGAGATGCCAGCTCGGACAGCTGTGGCGTGGGAACTCCTTCCCACCCTCCCCGGCGGAATTCCAGCCACGGGACAAACGAAGATGGGGAATTACATGAAGTCCATGTGCGCCCCCTACAACATAGAGGCTCAGCCGAGGTCAACAATTCGCCTTCAGCTAGTCAAGGGCAACTGAGTCGACCTCGAGATCGAGGAGGTGGGGCAGATTCCGTGGCGGGGTTAAGCACCATCGTCGGAGGGCCCAGTGCTCTGGGAGAAGCATCTCATTCCGCCGTCGTACGCATCTCCAATTTATGAAGCTACACACACACACCCATGCCCCTCCTCGTCCCTCCTTACCCACCATTAAAACTGCCTATTTTCCATACCTGAACATTTTGGTGCGTATAAATTAAAACCCTCCCGTGGGTTCTATACGAAATGAACAAAAAGTTTAATTCTTTGATCCCATATCTCTTCCCCACCCCCCTTCCAACTTTCGCTCTTCCTTCTCGAAACCTCAATGTTACAATAACTTCCAAGCAGACCTTTCTTAATCGATTTGTGTGTCTGGGGGTGAGGGGTGGTAAAGGAAGGTTCCTTACGTGGTAAGAGCTACAAACGCGGACGTCGCTGTCTTTCGTGAAGAAACGGAAAAGCCAAAGAAACAGGTGTCGTTGTTTTTGGCAGACTTAGAACTGGCAGAACCGGAATTTGAAGTGGAATGTGTTCTTCGCACAGTCGGCACGGATTAAACCCATTGCGCAACATTTGATAGTGAGCAAAATACTAAGCAAATCAGTGATGGTCAAGTCCAAAGTCGCCCAACCATAAAAGGAGAGAGAAAAAAAGGACAAAAGACAACAAAAAAGTATCAAGGATCAACATCACTTCCGAAATGTTACTTCATTTTATACCACTTGTCTTCTCTGAAGAATTTACTTGACCTATTCCAGTGTTCAACCGCGTTGCTTCCTCTCGGCAGTCTTGAAGGAATGACTGATCCCAGACAATGGACTAAAAGCAATGAGCAGTGACAAGCCAGACTTACACTACGGTTATTTCCTTTGTGGATGCTATTTGCAGAATCCGGTGATTTGGGGAAAACTCTTTTCTCGCCCTCTCCCCCCCTGCCTGCTCTAGCCCTCCCACCTTCTTCCTTCCTTCATCGTTCTTATACTTTCAGTGTAAGAGATTGAACTATGTGGGGTTGGTCGCTGCATGCGTCTTCTTGTGGAAATGGAAAATGGAGAGAGTTAAAGTTTTTTCTGCAGTTATCATATGTTCATAAACACAGCAGTACACCTACGCCATACGCCAAACAAGTAATGGAATATATTGAAAGAAGGAGCTCACTCAACGCCCTCCTTTAGCAAAGGATCATCCACCTACGTCTCTTCGTTGACGCAATCAAGAGTTTTTCACAGAAGAACGTGCATGGCATGCAAGTTTTTTTAATATCGTTTCCACATCCCAACTCACTATACTCCTGTGAAGGCTGAATTTCAACGTATGGATTCTGGTCGCTGTAAATTGTCGTCGGTGCCAAAAACCTTTTCTTCCCCTCCATTTCTCCCTATAAACCTCCTTACGCATCGCGATCTCCCGTATTTTGTGTTTTTCTTCATCAAACTGCTCCAGTCCCTCAATTTCCAGACCCTAATTTCCGTCTTATTTATTTATAGATTTATTTTTGACCTTTAAACTCTACACCGCGTTTCCCCCATACCATCACGTTACAAAGGGAAGTTCGTGAATCTCTGCTTTGCGGACCAGCCAATTTGCTATTCTGCGCTGAGTTAAGGGCGTAGGCCATCCAATTAGGCTCAGAACGTTGAGAGTAGTAAGCAGTAAAATGATCCATTAGTTAAGGGCTTAACCTGTACCACATTTTCTCTTTCCAACACTGTGACGTCAGAAAGTCAAAGTCAGAAGAGCGAAATATTACCTTGCAGATTAATTAAGTGCCACTCAGCACGTGTTTAAAACCAGCCAATTCTCAGCTTTACTTTTTCATGTAAAAAAATAGTTTATTTTCTAGAAAAAGAAAAGTTATCATGGAATAATCGATCCACACTGATTAAAGGAGATTTAGAAAAATCTTCCCGAAGTTTATTATGTAGGAATGGCTTACGCCTTCGAACCAATTCACGCAGAAAAGACGCACTCGTATCTACTTAGTTAGTTTTTTTCATACTAACATACGCGACAGACTTCCTCGCTCCCAATGCCATAGTCCAATCCTTACTAGCATCTGTGGAAAATTTAAGTGTAAATCTCACGCGGTATTAAAGTCTTTGTGTTTAAATTCTAGTTCCGCTCGTAAGATCATAGACTATCGAGTCCAAGCACACACACAATAAAAAATAGGTCTCAAAACATTACCAGTGGCCTTGGATCAGTAACCGTAATCCGGAATTACAGCCGTTCAGCTCCCGATTGGAATGCAGTATCTTCATACTTTCCAGTCGCTGTCAAATCGATCAAAATAATCATACGTACTTAGTAGCAACACGAAGGCGAAACTAAAAGTACTGCCGACTGCATGTTCTTGGAATGTTTAAGGTTCAGATAACGTAACTTAGAACGGATCTTCAGATTTATTTCACATTTCATTAAAGTTGTTTGTAGAGAATTGTTTTTCTAAACCAAGTACACGGAATTTGGATTGGAAGCTAGAATCTACTGTTCGCTCGAATACGTTGCTAGAGATGCATTTTCCACATGACTTTGCTTCGGTTGATTAAAAGACATCAAGAAAACATCACCGTGCATTTCTCATGGCACAGTTGCCGCGCGACCACGCAGGCAAGTCGGCGTAACGCTAATAGTCCTGGGCAGGAGCCACTGGTAACGATCGGTAGTCTTTTTTCTTACCTTTTCTCTTTTCTTCTTTTTTTCGTGGGAGGACTTCTTAGAATACGCTCTGCTAAGAAAGAAGTTAATCTTTCTAACACCTAAAATTTTTCCGAATGACCCCCTATCGTCGTTTCAATGATTCCGCAAACGTGGCTTTGATTCTTTTCACCGGTCCCGGATTACTTGAAAAGCTCCAGCATCTTGATTATGCTCTTATATCACCTCTCCATGTAAAACATCATATCCAAGAATCCTTCTTCCTTTTCTTTCCTGGGTACCATAATGACGTTACCCGTTACCACATAATGACGATTCTCCAGGTGATCCTAATAGTTTCTGTATATTATCCTACGCATTTTTTTCCCCTTGTGAAGAAAAAAAATCCCTCGTTGTGTCCTTGTCAGGTGGTTATGGCACTTTCTTGTCTTTCTTTGGATCAAGTAGCAAGAGCTCATGGATACATGTTATCTCTGGTTAAATCGACTTGAAGAACAAAAAATAACAAGATCGTTTTTTATTGCGCTTAAAGCATCCTTGTGCGTCTATTCTAATCCCTTTAGTATACATGTTTTCATATACCACTACTTATGACCATCCTATAAGTGGGAAGCTTGTCCGTATACCATATAGTGTGTACCGTACCAACTCATCCAGAACTCTTCTCACAAAGAATGTGGAAAGAAGCGCCGTTGCCCGGCTACAATTTTTTCATAATGTAGACGAAACCATCGGACCCAAGCAAGTATTGCTTAATGGTTTCCTTGGGACAGAAGTACTCCCAGCTGCCTAATTGAATCAGCGCATCTATTTGATCATCGAAACCAGCAAATTCCGGAGATGAGGTTTCGTATCCTTGACGCATGGCCCAGCAAATCAATCCACCTACAAAAAATATAACTATAATATTTCCTATGTTTCCCAGAATTATTTTTCCTGTGTCAGAGTTCTTGGTGACCCTTGGAGCAGGAGAGAAGGCGTGAAATTGGTTAAAGAAAAGGCCAAGGAAACCCACGTTTGAGTTACTGCACGAGTCTTAGCACAAAAAAATGCTAGCGAGAAAAGATTTGTTCCGTACCTTTCTTAACAAGTCGTAACAACTCTGGGAAGACGTCCGGATACAAATGGCCTGGTGCGAAACTTCCACTGGTAATAATCGCATCATAAGTTCCTAAAAAGTATCGATTTATAGCAGCTGGCATGGAAAAGGGTGCAGAAAAGTCTGCGATAATAAAGCAATTTGTGGAATGTGCTAACCATCCGAGATGGGGGCTTGTTTGCCGCGACCCAATAATGCTTGGAAGTAATGGCTGTAAAGCTGACGTTCTTTGGCTAATTTCAGCATGTCTGCGCTTCCATCAATAGCGTCGATATTAGTGTAACCATGGGGACGAATCTGGGAGAGAACAAGAAGCCGAGTCAAGCGTGGCGCACTGCAACAGTAAGTGTTTGCCGACCTAACGGTTTTTCTTGGCTGATTTAAAATTCAGCTCTTTTTCTCATTCTTTTTTTGCACGGATTTTGCACGGCCTTACCAATCCGGCCAGTTTGCCAGTACCCGCTAGAACGTCCAAAAGTCGAACGGAAGTGGGGAGTTTGAGTCGAATAAAAGCTTCAGAGAGTCTCATAGGGCCTTGGTAGTCACTCATTACCATGTCCTCTTCGTACTAACAAGATAAAAAGCAAAATTAAATTCATACATTTTAATCTAAAGCTTTCCATTGCAGCGATAGCATGGGAAACGCATACATCACTCTTACACGGAAAGCGTAGGAAATAGAAAGTATACTGTTGTAAAAAAAAATATCTTGGTAGTAATTAGCTAATACAAATACAGACGGCAGGACAGTTATGCTTTCCTTATTCATCAGCCTTCATTAATTTGAAGAATGCAAATTAAGATATCTAAAGTTATCATGCATGAACGCTCTTTTAAGCTTTAACATTAGCATTGGAGTTCGTATATGGTAAAGAAAAGAAAGTAGAGTATTATCTTATCAGGACCTGGGCTTTAGAAGGATAAAAGTTAAGGAAAGTTAAAGATGTTGAAAGTTCTGGAATAATTTAGTGAAATTTGACCAATCCCGAAATTGGTAAAAGGGAGTTAGTACAATTGACGGTATGTAAGTATTGGGTATATATGCCTTTACTATGTTTATACCTTTCCCGACCACCGGCTGTAGTAGTTACAAGTATCGGGGGATGCGAACTGGTCGCTAATGGGAGCAGCAGCATTGGCACGAGCATCGCCGCCCACCGCAACCGCATCTGCTTCCTTTGCAATGCAAACATATAAGCTGTGTATGAGCACGTAGTTCTGAGATTTACGAGTAATGCGTGCAGCATCTTTCTAAGTGGATAGTTCTATTTCTGAAGACTTTTGGAATGAAAAATGGGACCTTGTGACTCGCAACATGCAAACATTTTTGTTAAGAGCTACAAGTGAAAGTAAAACGTAAATTGCAAAACGTACAGTACAAATCCCCCCATTTGGCATTGAGAGTATTTATTATTAAGCGAAAAATAAATACCTTTCGTGCCTTACCTTCTTACACCAGGTGGCGTAATAACGCTGGGTAGCTTCGGGGTCGGAAGCATCCGAGATCACTTCCTTTTCGTAACTCAAATCCAAATCTTTTCTACTAGTCATGATAGGTTCGTTATGGGATCGGAAATCAACTTTAGCTTCAATCCATCAGGCAGCAGCCCCTTTATATAGGAGACGTTATCTAGACGTTAGCCGTTATATCTAGATAAACAACTGATAAAAAAAAGCAACAAATAAACAAACAAAGCATGAATTCGACGTCTATTGGCCGGCTTTCCATACATTTCTTGTGCTGTATGCAAATAAGTTTTTTTGTTGTTGTTTTTTGCAGAAGCCAGAAAGCACATTAGAAGAGCTCTTAGCGTTTCTTAACACGTGTTGTATTTCTGCATACTATAGTAGTGCACTTAAAAATTTTCTTCGTAATTTTATAATGAAAAATTGCGATACTTTCTATGCCAAGAAAATGATCGTAAGATTATAATAGAAAAAAAGAATTTTACTTAATTTTTCTTAATTGTACATGCCTTTTACTGTACAGAAGTGTGTAAATCTATTATAGAAATATTGAAATTGTAATACAATGAGGAATATTGTACTATTTGATGCCAACAAGGAATTGAAAAATAGTACAGATTTCGTGCACACTGGCTACCAAGGAAAACATTTCATAACTTTAGCCTACGTCAATCAATTAGCCCCCTTTATATTGGAGACACGTTCACGAGAGTTCGGCCCTCCAGTCCAGTCACTATAATTGAAAGGTTAATGGGTGCATTTTCCCCAAAAAATTATTAGATCAAGATCGGTTCTCACGCTGTGTGTAGTGAGATTTCGAAATGTAGGATGACCCGCAAGAATTTGGTTTGCATTTAATTCCGTACACATACCGAGAGACAAGGATGATGCTTTGCCATGCGAATATTGATCAAGCATACAATACGGGGAGTCCGCAAAGGCGGTGGCTGACCAGCCCTCCCCCCGCCTATTGATGGATTTGGCAAAGAATAATGATGAATAGCTTTCTTTCCGAAACGCAGTCACGAAGTCAAGGATAGTTTTGGTTTAATAAACGAGCCCATAAAATTAAGGAAAGATTTTGAGAGATCCATTTCTTTTATGTTTCTTCCTGCCACGTACATCGAAAAGCTTTCACACTTTCTTAATTGCTACGGGGGAAAAATATGATTTTACGACAAGAAACTGATAAATTTTTAATGATCACTAAGTAACGCAATTTATATTTTTTTCGAATTAATTTACTAATTATATTTTATTGCTAAAATTGGCCGAATTATAATTCAAAGAATTTCAGCGATAAAATGTCTTGTATTCTGGCTTAAATTACAACAAATAATTGTGAACGCGATAGAGTAAAAAAACATTTTAGAATAAAGAAATATAATAAAATTATAGCGTCTTCTTGGCATGTGTGTTATATACATCATTGGAGTTCTTGTGATAGACAATTGGAATTGCGTTGTCAGCTTTACAATTGTTCGTTCCTCGCGGAGGCTCGAACCCTCTGGAAGTGAATTTTGGACAGGGTCGTTAATTTGTATGGCTATTTCTCGCTCCTATAGTTACCTTCTCTCTGCCAAGTTCTGGGAATGGTTTGTTCTCATCAATCTAAGCTGCGACGGCAAAAGTTCGCCATAGCGTTTGGCTCGACTAATGAGCATATACATGCTGTCCTTTGAAGAAAGGACAATTCTGCTTGGACTAACATAAGAGGTCCTGTCAAACGAGTGTGCTAAGTTTCGAAAGTTATGTATGAGGTATACATAAGCTCAGGCCCGTACCCAGGGGGGGGGTCGGGGGTTCAACCCCCCCCCCCCCCCCGAAATGTCTTTTCTCCATGACGATATCATATATGCTACCCCCCAACCCCCCGAAATGTTTTTTCTCGTAACGATATCACATACTACCCCCCAAACCCCCCCCCCCGAACCAAAATCCTGGGTACGGGCCTGCATAAGCTATAATAAGTTTGCAACGTAGAGCAGCACAATACAAAGTTTTGCATAGGAACACTTTTGTGTAAGTTTTCAACTCTATTTTACTTACAAGCAAGTCATAACCTTCATAATTACATACGCATTTGGTATATCCCGTGCGGACGAAAAATGCGAATGAGATCTTCCTAGTGCCAACATATAAATCTTTTGAATAGTTTCAGTTGAACTAGTAGGAAGAAGTTAAGAAGAATTTGGACTCGAGTATAGTCTCACCGACCGAAACTTGCTGGATTACACGTACCGGCGATTTTCGGTTCAGCTTCGCTGGCATAAGATGTTCTTTGTCCATGGTTTGGCTCTTTCTTGCACTGTGCTGATGCTTGTTGCATTATAGCGGAACGGAACGGTCTCGACTCAGCGCTTGCTTGAATTCAAGAGCTTTCTCATTGGTTCGTAAATTAACCACGATACTTGAATTGCTAGACAACCATTTAAATAAGAAAAGGGTATATCGTGGATCTTATTTGAACTGACGCCGACTTTTGATGACATATATTTTAACGCGGCTGTTTCTTTATCGAACCTGCTAACTTCACGTGGGATGATACAGCTTTTAGGACACTGCCAAAAAAATTTCTTCGTGAAGAGCATAGGCGACTTTTTACAAAACTCCTGGAAGAGTAATGTAGTTAACATCAATATCGAGGGTTCGCCAGTGCATGACGCTTCTTCAATTTTTAAGTTAATACATTTAAAAATGCAAATTCTGGAAAAGTTGTCATCTCCTCGGCAAGTTCTGGTGCTCGCCGTTACATGCACAGAACCATACGCGTTCATATCCACAATTACAATAGAAGTACATAATTTTGTGGTATTTTTTATTATAAGCATACGAGAAACTATACGGCGTTATAAAGTAAAGATTTGGTACAAATTAATTATGTTGATTTGTTTTATGACAGTGACTTTTAAAAAGTACACTTTAGTAAAGATATAAGCTTTAATTAATTTTATCCAGGGAGTACATAACCAGTGGCGGCATTTGGGGGTTTTTGGGGTGCAATTGCACCCCCTGGCTTCAAAATGTTGCGTTCGATAAAACGAACTCCGGATAAATTGACAAGATTTCCGTCTGGGGGAGCTGGGTTTGCACCCCTAGCCTAAATCTGAAATGCCGCCACTGTACACAACTAACTATTCATTTCCTATTGGAAATACAGATTCCAGAAGTTTGCTACTTTGATGCTCCGACATTTTGTTCCTGGAATAGTTCAAGTTATACCCACCCGGGTCCGCTGTAACCGTTATTGACGTCTCGTTTGGTATACCCTCCTTGTACTTACTTTCCTTTGGTAAGCACATGGGACTGGTATGGTACCCATGAGTGAGGTTTACCACATTTTTGACGAATTGTTTTTCTAAAAAAACAAGGTAGCTTTTTTCTCTTTCATATTACTCTGGCGACTATAGTTTTGAATAATTCGTTCGTTAGATGAGAGCTGGCTTTAGCAGCCGTGGGCAGAACAGGGTGCTTCATTGCACACCTGATTCGGTCACATTCGGCATGTTTACTGCCCAAGAAATAAGAAGTCTCAGCGTCGTGAATGTCTATGCTCCGATTTCCTTTAATGCTGTCGGTCATCCCGTGAAGAATGGAGTTTACGATTTGGCTATGGGTATGTT
Organism: Lepidurus arcticus; assembly: GCA_003724045.1. Taxonomy (NCBI): domain Eukaryota; kingdom Metazoa; phylum Arthropoda; class Branchiopoda; order Notostraca; family Triopsidae; genus Lepidurus; species Lepidurus arcticus. The sequence continues at coordinate 53,830 of RJJA01000333.1, forward strand.
ATGATAAGCTTCGTTTGATCTTTAAACTGCCAATTTTCTTTTCTCCTTTCAAATATTTATTTTAAATTACAATATAACTTCTGTCCCGTTTGCAGGACCTTGGAGTGACAGAGCTGATCCTTGCAATACTTGCCGTCAAGATATTTACAGTTGTCCTGGTCACTTGGGTCACATCGAACTACCATTACCTCTATTCAACCCAATCTTTTCGAGAAACCTTATCAGGATTCTTAGAATGAGCTGTCCTAACTGTAAAGCAATGGTGTTCCCTGCAGCAGCCAAGGCACTTTTGGTAGCCAAACTAGAACTCATCGATATTGGTCTCCTCGAAGCCTGTCAAAGTTTAGACGAAGTTTTTCACACGATGAAGGAAAATGCTGAAAGGCTAATCGGCATCGAAGGCTTAGAAGAAGAGCCTGTAGAAGAAGAGGAGGAGGACAAAAAGAGCACGACCAAAAAAGCTGCGCAGCCCAAGAAAAGGGTTATATCTCCGGAAGATAAAGAAAAAGCGCTGCAAATTTTACGGAAAAATCTTGCAAATTACATAGAAAAAGCTAAAAAAGGTAAGGGACCATTAAACCATTAGCAGTTACCATTTCTAACCATGTCCAAACCATTTCTAACCAGCATTCTTGCTCTCAATATTATTCTTGCTTAGACGCTGCATTCCAAGGCACTTTTGAAGGCGTCCAAGGCACAAGAAGTGTTGAGTCTCTAAGAAAATTGACTGTAAAAACCTTCCTGGATAAGTACGCCAAGACTTCGCTTCGGTGCCCCGATTGCCGTGGTTCGTGGCGCAAGATGATTTTCTACAAGTCACGTATCGTCTACACAGTTGCTCCTACCACGCTTCAGTCTCAAAAACTAATGTGAGTAAATAGAAAAAAGTAATCAATTGAACAGAATTCTACTTAAAGAAAAAAATAATATATAATAAGCAATTTTCTCTTACTGTAGGGACGAGTCTATTGTGGATGTTTTCAATTTTGATGACGACGAAAACGAAGAAAGTCAATCAACAAAGAAAAAAACTAGGATAAAAGGGACAACTCCCACGATGTATCTTTCTGCCGAAGATGCAAGGTACTAATAATGCTCCGAAAGAACTAGTAATACTTAATTTCATCAAAAATACGTAATTTTTTGTCTTCCTTTTAGGGAACATTTACGAGAGCTGTATCGCAAGGATGGAACAGCGTTGACAGCATTGTTTCCTATGTTTGCCTACCTTTCGTCATTCGAAACCCCCACCGACGCCTTCTTTTTGGAAGTTTTGGCAGTCACACCGCCAAAGACTCGCCCCATGTCAGTTTCTGGTGGGGTATTAACCGAGCACGCCCAAAGTGTGGCTTACAAGGCCGTACTGAAAAGCAGTATGGTTGCTAAATGCATCTTAGCTGCCTGTAAAACAGGCTCAACGGACAACCTTCCTGATCATACGAAGGTCCATGATTAAAAACTGTCACTTGAACTGTATTTTATGAAGATTTTTATACAGAGGATGATAGAAGCCACCGAGGGGAAAACCTTACTGGAAAAGTTACAGACTGCCTGGTATGAATTGCAGGGAGACGTGGATCGTATGGTCGATTCTGACACAGCTGGAGCAGTGGGATTTAAACAAGTAATATTTGCCATTGTCAGTCCTTTTCGAGGTTCAAAAGATACAATCCTTGTATGTTTAGGTTATCGAGAAGAAAGAAGGACTGTTTAGGATGCATATGATGGGTAAGCGTGTCAACTTCGCTGCACGCTCCGTTATCACGCCAGACCCGAATTTGCAAGTCGAGGAAATTGGCATTCCCCAGATTTTTGCACAAAAGTTGACCTACCCCACGCCGGTAACGGAATGGAATGTGACGCTTTTGAGGAAATTGGTTATGAACGGCCCCGATATTTACCCAGGGTAAAAAACCAAACAAAAACTTCCCCTTTGTAAACCTTTTAAACTTTAAATATATTTTTTTCTGTTTGATATCACAGAGCTGTAATGGTGGAAGACGATACAGGCCGTATGATGAGATTAAGCCCAACGGATGCTGTTCAGCGCGAAGGAGTTGCCAAAAGTTTGCTGACTCCTTCAACAGGAGCAGTAAAGGCAGACACGAGACCCAAAATCGTACTCTTTTTAGCTTTAACAACATTGAAAACACTTCAGGTTTAAACATTTAGTGTGTCGTAGGTTCACAGACACTTACAAAATGGAGATGTTTTGTTGCTCAACCGTCAACCTTCCTTGCACAAACCTTCTATAATGGCCCATCGTGCTCGAGTGCTGCCAGGCGAAAGGACTTTGCGTTTGCATTATGCTAATTGCAAGGCCTACAACGCCGATTTTGACGGGGACGAAATGAATGCCCACTTCCCACAAAGCGAGCTCGCTCGAAGCGAAGCCTACAATATAGGTTAGCGTATAATTCAAAATTTTTGTCGAATTTTCTCTTTCACGATGTTTGTGTAGCTGGAGTACCGCACGAGTATTTAGTCCCCAAAGATGGAACGCCGTTGAGTGGTCTGATTCAGGATCATATCGTCGGCGGAGTGCAGCTGAGTATCCGGGGAAAATTTTTTGAGAGGTAATTTTAATCTTTTCCTTTTCACTTAAGCTTTATAAGAATTAGAGGATTTAATCTTTAAAAAAAAACTTCTTTAAAAAATGTAGAGCGGATTACCAGCAGCTTGTTTACAGCGCGTTGAAGGAATTGAAAGAACCGATTACATTACTTCCGCCGTGTCTCATGAAACCTGTCCCACTATGGTCTGGCAAACAAGTGATTTCCACTGTGGTGTCGAACTTGTCTCCGAGGAACAAACCTGCCGTAAATTTGCAATCAACCGCCAAAATTGGACCAAAAGTAGAACACGATTCTCGTTAAGTCTTGACGTTAGCCATGTTGAGTTGACAATTCTGTTTACGTTTAGGATTGCCAAACAGTGCCACCCAGAGCATGGAAAGCTGGAGGAACACCTTTGACTTCCCAAATAGCACTCAGTGAAAGCGAGGTTGTATTCAGAGGGGGTGAATTGATGTGCGGGATCTTGGATAAGCAACAGTACGGCGCTACGAGCTATGGCTTAGTCCATGTCTTCTACGAAGTAATTTTCTTTTGATTTCTAAATAGACAGAAAGTAACATTTGTATGTATTCGTATATTTAGTTATATGGGGGACCTTATTCCTGCAAGCTCTTAACATCCTTAGCCCGACTCTTTACGCATTTTCTACAAATGGAAGGGTTTACTTTGGGTGTGAAAGATATCTTGGTAGTGAAGAAAGCGGACCGCGCTCGAAGAAAAATTATGGAGAAATCCCAACAGGTTACTATAATTAAGCAGAACTAATGCATAAGTCTAACTATTATGATAGCTTGGTGATGCTGCTGCTGCTAAAGCAGTGGGTTTGACCGAAGGCCAGTATAGCAAAGAAGAGCTGAAAGCCAAGCTAGCTGAAGCTCATTATGCGCCCACGCCATACAAGCGCATGGCTATTGATCACGAATACAAAGGAGAACTGGATAAAATCAATAACGAGATCAACAAGTAATTTTTCAATCGGTTTGGATACATTCGGCTAACGAAAGGGACTGATAGGGTGTGCTTGCCTGCCGGTTTACTCCGCCGTTTCCCGCACAACAACTTGTCCTTGATGATCAACTCGGGTGCCAAGGGCTCAGCTGTGAATTTTATGCAGATTACGTGTCTTCTGGGACAAATTGAGTTGGAAGGCAAACGCCCTCCTTTGATGATGTCTGGTCGGTCCCTACCGTCTTTCAGACCTTATGACACATCGCCCAGAGCTGGAGGCTTTATCGCCGGAAGATTCATGACTGGAATTCGCCCTCAAGAGTTCTTTTTCCATTGCATGGCTGGTCGAGAAGTAAACTATGATGCTTTGCTCTGGTTACTAATCAACAAAACTTATGTGTATACACTTTTATAGGGTCTGGTTGATACTGCTGTGAAAACTAGCCGTTCCGGTTACTTGCAGCGTTGCCTAGTTAAGCATTTGGAAGGTTTAAAACTGGCGTATGACAGCACAGTACGTGATAGCGATGGTAGTGTGGTACAGGTAAGCTTTAATTTCGGATTCTTAAGGCTTCCGTATACTTAAGCTTATTGATGTGAAACACTTACAGATGGCACTGATGTTTGTTATTATATCGCGAAAACCTAGCGTAAGAAAGTAAAAAAAGAGCATAAAACGAATAGAACCAACAAAGATAAACAAACATAAATAGAACGTATAAAGAAAAAAGATGCATAATATTCCTTATGGCGCTACAGCCTGACAAATTTTCATTCGAAAATTCTCATTCGCTGTGCAGTATAATGAAATTGTATTGCGACAATAATGGGATGTATAACTCTAGGGAAAGGTCTGCGCCTTTCTTTGTATTTTTTCTGTACATTTTCTACGTAGTCTTCGAAGTTTCGAAAATTTTAAATAAATCGTGCATCAAAATAAATCGCAGACAGTTCCCTAGGTTTTATTACTGAGATAATTGAAAAAATTATCTTTCTATTTCATTTCATTTCTTGTTTAAAGTGTATGAAATTACAGTGAGAAATGGTATGACATCAGTTGCCATCTTTTGACAAAAAGTGATAAACTACTTGCAGTACACCATGTCCTTAAGCTTGACATTTACATTATTGTGCTTTTTTAGTTCGCATATGGGCAAGATGGTTTGGACGTGTGTAAATCGCAGTTTCTCAAACATAATCCCATGAGTGTCTTGGTAGACAACGCAGCCGCAGTGATTAATACCAATGATTTGGAAGCAATTGAGCGGAGGACAGATTTGAAGGCAGTAAAAGAAGCTAATAAAGCGGTAATTCTTCAATTCAAATGTTTTTATTTGAATGTGAATCTTAATTCTGAAATGAATTTTCTTTCTATTAGGTAAAACGCTGGCGAAAGAAATATGGAGAATTATCCAATAGAATCAGGAATTCTCCGTTTTTGGCGTTTTGTCGCAGTCAAAATGAAACCGGAGCGTTGATTGATAAGAAAAAGCCTAGATCTGGTCGCTCGTTGACCATAGATGCGTTGGAAGAGATGTGGAGAAACATGGACCCCGAAGAAAGGAAGAAATACGCGAAAAAAGCACTTCCACGCCCAGATCCTGTCGCTTCTATACTTTCACCAGCTTCTCAGTTCGGGGTTGTTTCAGAAAGATTAGATGCTCTAATAGAGGTAGAAAAGTTTCCGGAGCTGGTCGATTTTAGCTTATAATTCCTTGGAATTTTTCTGTAGAACTATATGTCCGAAAATCCTGGAAATCGCATCTGTGATGAAGGCGCAAAGCCAAATCAACTCGATTCTTCCATGCTGCGGAAGCTCGTTTACCTCAAGTCAATTCAGTCAATGTGTGAACCTGGAGAACCTGTCGGACTTTTAGCTGCTCAGGTAAATTTTATTATTATTACTATGTTATGTTTTGTAATATTCAAACTGGGGTCGTTGTTTAGTCTGTGGGCGAGCCCTCAACTCAGATGACACTGAATACCTTTCACTTCGCCGGTCGTGGTGAAATGAACGTTACTCTGGGTATCCCTCGCTTGCGAGAAATCTTGCTTGTGGCGTCCCCCAACATTCAGACTCCTTCCATGGACATTCCTTTGTTGGCTCATCTGGCTGAGAGTAAAAAAGGTGCCAAGAAAGCAGAGCAGCTTAAATTGCGTTTAACTCGAGTTACGTTGGCAGAAGTTCTGGAAAACGTAGAGGTCGCAGAGCGTATTCGTACCCAAGGCCAACGGTATTCCATTCTTTCTATTAGTTCATTGATTTTACTTTCGATTTAATTTTTTATTTGGTTGGATTTTTATTTATATTTATACTTTTATACTTTTATATTTTTATTTTTTGTACATTTGTATATGTTAATATTTCATATTTGTGTTTTTATTTAGATTTAGATTTTTTTATTTAAATTGTATTCGATCACTTTTGTTGATCGGCTTATTTTGTGTGTTTTATTGTCGTGTTCTGTTATACCAAATTTTGACTTTTCCAAAAAAAGGGCGCGAATTTATGTCGTTAAGTTTACGTTTTTACCACCGGAAGCCTATGCGGATCGTTTTTGCGTCAAACCAGATTATTTGCTCCGCTACTTCGAGACGAGATTCGTCCTCAAAGAATTGCTGCCGCGGTTGAGGAAAGAGGGAGCGGCACAAGGAATGCACGGGTAATATTAACAACTTTTAACTTTGACAAACTGTTTCTGATGAGTTTTTTCCCTATAGGCTCTTCCAAAGTGTAGTAGGACGGGCTGGCAATAAGAAGACTGGCAATGAAGACGATGAAGAAGGAGCTGAGCCCAAGGCTGCGGATGCAATGCCTGAAGAAGGTGGCGACGAATCGGATGCTGAGGTAAGTTTGTCAAGATTTTTGGAAATAGCCAAAACAGCATGACGATGCGAATTTTGCAGGAAGTGAATGATGATGATGCTACCGACTCCAGACGGCGAGCTAGGAAGAATGAAGAGCAAGAGTATGAAGATGAAGACGAAGGAGAGGCTCCAGAAGAATCACAGGAAAAAGAAGATGGTATGGGCGTGCTGGATGAAGGGGTCGAAGTTGATGACCAGCAGGAGGATGCAGGTATATTGTGAATTAGTCTCAGAATGTCTGTCTCAAGTTAATTAATGATTTCCTTGGTTAGATGAAGGAATTGTGGAAGATGAGTTCGTGGAACCAAAGGCGAGTATACGACCCTCGAAATCTAAGAAATTGGGCAAAGTTTACGTGCAGGATGACATGGAAATTCGAAGACAAAGCTTGATAAATCAAGATACGTTTGTTGTGGATTACCAGTATGACATCCACGATAGTATATGGGCGGAAGTTACGCTAGCTGTGCCACTACAGGTCCATAAAGTGGACTTGTCAAGTATTGTTAAAAGAGCGGCTGAACGTGCGTTGGTACATCATGTGCGGGATATCAAGCGAGCATTTGTCGTCCGAAATGGCAAATCTGTTTCTATTAAGACGGAGGGCATTAACATTCAAGTAAGATTTATTTTAGTTGACTTTACTAGTGAAAAAATTGCCCTTCCTAGGAAATGTTTAAACACCAGCAAATTATGGATTTGAATCGAATGTATTGCAACAACATTCATTCAGTGGCCAATGTTTTTGGTATTGAAGCTGCAGCTCGTGTTATTGTGAAGGTAAATTTGAAGCTGAATGAATTTAGTAAAATTGTTGTCAACATGGTAAAAAATAATTTTTATAGGAAATCCAAAATGTATTTCAAGTGTATGGTATTACGGTGGATCCTCGGCACTTGAACCTAATAGCCGATTACATGACGTTTGACGGAAGTTATCGACCATTTAATCGCATTGGCTTACAAGATAATGGCTCGCCTTTGCAACAGATGTCGTTTGAAACGTCCATGAACTTCTTGATCCAAGCTACGTTGAACGGAAAAACGGATTGGTTGAAATCACCGTCAGCAAGGTTGATGTTGGGGAAACCATTGTCGGTAGGTACGGGAAGTTTCGACATCCAACACAAGTTCTGTTAAATATTAAGCAGCTTGTATTGTTTCGTGTTGGAATAATAGTACTCTCTTTTCAAAACCAGTTGCCGTATCAAATTGTATCTGCCCGAACATTAAAATTGTTAGCAGCATGGATACCCGTTGAATACTGTTACGTTATTCCTGACAGAATTGCGTTACGTTATTTGTAATTGTTATGTTTTTTCCGAAAGGATTTTTTGAGTTATTTAGAAGTATTTTCCTTTTTTATTCCGGATTTTTTTCCCGAGCTATAGTAGCGCTAAAGATATTATAACACCCAGTCGTTGTCATGATCTCGAGGGCTCGTCGGTTGTCTAGGCTTTCCAATGGTTTCGTGGTCGTAACTCCCAGGGATTCGATCGTCCAGAAATTCTTAACAAGTTCGTTTAGAGAGCCAGCGTGTGTACGGGATGTTGAGTGGATAAGGTTGCAGACAGGGGACTTCGAGTTGTCTTCACAAAGAGCCCTGGGTAGGCTACGCGTCCGACGACGCACCATCCAAAGGGCGTAAGTATCGCTTCGGGGGCAGTGGTACCGGGCATTGGCGTCCGAATGTCAAAGTATCGATGTGCAGCTGTCACGTCTCTACCTAGAAGGACACTGACTTGGGACGAATCTATTTCCGATAGGTCAAGGTCGGCGAGATGGTTCCAATGTTGCTTAACGCGCGGCCAATCAACCGATTTTCGAGGGACGTTCAATTGTGGGACGGAGAGGGCGTCGTGCACTTCGAAAAAGGAGTGTCCGTTGAGCGAGGACACCTGGAAATTGACGTTCCATGGAACGTACCGATACGAATCCGTTGGGTTTCCCCCGAAAGTCGAAGTTTGTCAGCCATACTGTCGAGGATCAAGGAGCCATCGCTACCACTGTCAAGCAGGGCAAACGTCTTGAGAGAAACCCCATTGGCTGAAAGTCGTACCGGTACGACGGATAATAAGACCACAGTGTCGCGTCGTTTCGTGGTAGTAGTATTGACGTAGCGCTCTTCCGATTCTTCGTCGATTTCAATCCTTGAAGCAGAATTTTCGTTGGAGGCTCTCCGTCGGTGGTAATGGTGCTCGATACGCGACCGTATACGCGCGACGCCCCATGTAGGAACCTATGGTGTTTCTCTTTACAGTTATCAATATCACACTGACGTTTACTTTCGCTTTTTTTACACAGATGGCCACGAGCTAGGCACCCAAAACAGCGGCCCTTTTCTTTCCGTAAATGAGCTCGTGCGGTCGGTGATAACGCACGAAATGTTTCGCAGACTTCGGCTTTGTGATCACCGTCACACACAAAACATTCCATCGCTGCTGGGGGGCTACTCGAATCAACCTCAGTGGCCATAAGGGTCGGTTGAGGGGGCTGCCGCGATTGCCACGGTTTCGATCCCTTCAGGAAATAAGTTGGCTTCGATTCCTTCGCGGGATTTAAAACGGCGGGGTATCTTGCGAAGAATGGTTCGACGAGCAATTCTACCGTTACCAGTTCATCGAGCCAGTTGTCCAGATCGTGGAATGTGGGCGGTCGGGGAAGCAATTTGGTGGCCCCATTTGAGGCGGAGTTTTCTCGGAAGTTTCTGGACTATCTGCTCAAGCATACCCCTCAATTGTAGTTCAAGTTCGTACCCCGAATGGCGGAGTGTTGCCACGGCTCCACGCAACTTAGCGGCGAACTTTCGAAGCGATTCAGAGGTTGGATTAAGCTGCGAAGATAGGCACTGGAAACTACCTGCGGATTACCGTATTTTCGTTGGAGTTCGGACAGAGCTTCGTAATACAGCGTGGGGCTATGGAGTGTATGAGCCAGATTCTGAGCAATATGCGGCGCGGGATATTGTCGGAGCAGTGCGATACGGTAAGCATCACTTGGAGCTTGATCATGAATCAAAGTTTTAAAAGATCCGATAAACATTGGCCAGTCTCTAGGGTCTCCTGAGAACGGTTTCAGGGTAAGTGGGGGGAGCCTACAGACGGCGGAATGTGTCCTTTCCGAATCGGTATTACGCATTGGGTAGGGTAATCGTTGAAATATCCATGCGTCTGGACTCGACGACGTTTGTCTTCCGGAATCTGAGCCTCGGAATCTGAGCTCTCGAAAGTGGTTCCGTTTCGATAGGTGAAGTGATGCAAGCTGATGCGTTCGGCCTCGGATTGTCATTTAAAGTTAAAACGTTCTCGCGCGGATCGGCCAAATCTTCTTCACGGAGTCCTCGCTGGTCCTCTTCAAGTTCTTGACGAAGGAGCATTTCTTCAAGTTGCTGACATTCCAGTTCCTGTTCGAGCTCCCGCTGTTTACGTTCGGATTCAATACGAAGGCGCTCCTGGTCGAGGGTTTTAAGACGGTTTAACTCATCGATGCGCTTGTTGGCGTCGCGTTTTGCTTATTGGAGACGGAGTTCAGTCTCTTTGCGTTTCCGTTCCACTTCGCGAATCTTACTAACTGAAGAAAGAATGGAAGACGAACGCTTCGATTGGTTAGATGATGAAGAAACAGACTTCGATGCTAGTGACCTTGCGGACTGAAGATAATTTTCAATCGCTTCAAAGCACGTTCGATTCGACTGTTCAACAAAAATTATAGATCAACAAAAACGCCGATCAGATCAAAAATGGCTGATTGATCTGTTCTGATCTAATCTTTTTAAAAAGATCCAGAACACTGCTAGGTGGGCCCGTTCGTCCCCTACCCTTTACAACAACCAATGTTTGTAAACAAAAGCCATATGACAAAAGCCCTAAGGAAGAACAACAGCACTCCATAGCCACTAAAAAACAACTTAATCTTATAAAAAGAAGTACAAAATCTAGTTTCTAACTTTCTGAGTCTATTTATCATATGTCAAATAATAATTGAGACATTTAAGAAAATAAGAGATCTGAAATTCAAATGAGGCATTTTGCCATTGGCCCAGCGTTGTCACGTGGTCCTATGACGTGACTATTGTGAACCACGACGCAAGGGCGCAGCACAGGCCTGTGTTTCGTGTATACAAAGTGTCGACGCGAGTAAAATGGCTGAAGTTTCATGGAAGGGCTATCATAACCCTTCGTGTTTACTTTCGAAACCATGGCAACCGCTGCAAGCCACTTCAACTCGCATAAAAGCGGGTTCAGCCATGTTAGGGGAGGGGGCTAACGATCCGCTGCAAGGGTTGCTGCAAAGGTTGCATACCGCAGCACACTATATAAGGCTGTTGCATTAAACCATTCTTCCTTCAGTCCTTCACAACCCCGGATTGATTATTTAGTGCTGTTCTTATTAACCCGGATTAATTTTTTAGTGTAGTTCCTCTTATCCCAGGATTAATTTTTTTAGTTAGGTTTGTTTTTATTTTATCCTATGTTTCCCTTATTTCCTTGTGTTTCTTTTCTTCTAACAAATTAACTTTTCCTTTTAATATGGATAAATCAAAGGCGCTGGTTTTATTAGAGCTGTCATCGCGATCTTGAGCGTACAGCTAATTTGCCTACATCGACCTACGTTAGCACGTCGACAGCCATTTTTAAGGAATACACATGCCCATAAATGTGTATTCATAGACAGTACATACCAAGTTAACCACTATGTTTGAATGTTCAAGTTAACCACTAAAATTGAATGTCTTTCAGAGACATGGATCTCAGGATCACCCTGCCGACGTTTTAGATGACATCGT
>RJJA01000334.1:470-64272 GCA_003724045.1 Lepidurus arcticus
CGGCAGTCCCTGAAGGGACTTGCCCAGCTTAAAAAGCCTTTGCTCTTTTCCAAACGGCCAGGCCCCGATTCGCTCCTCATATATACACATCGTGTGGTGTTCCCTGTCTCCGGAAAACAGCACAACAGGGTGTTTACAATGTTTCAAAATAGTGGGCCCGTTTGGTCATTGGTCAATGGGTGGGCCCTCTTGGGACTGGGCCCGTTCGTTCCCTTCCCGTTCGTTCCAACTATTTTGTTCCTCTATTATTGTTTTTTCATTTTAGCTGGTGTATTTCTCTAGTTTTTTTTTTATTTATTTAGTTTCCCTGTATTACTACAGGTTGTGATGCGTGTCTAGTAGTGTACTTTCTCATTTTCTTTTCAAAACCTGGTTCGTAGGAGTTTACAGGTTTGTTGGTGTTTTTTAATTTTCAAAAGCAATCCTCTTCAACTATTTCACTGCAGCCATCTATTGACAAGAAGCTTCCGTTCCTGTTCACGCCTTCGGACATTCCACTTGCCCAGCTTATTCGACACATAGACCTGTCGTCTTGTAAAACTCGTGAAATACGCGAGGAAGTTCTTTATTCGGAACGAACTTAAAATTACAGAAAATGCGTTACTTTATACTTCAAGTGAATTTCTGGTATGAGAGGAGTTAAAATGAGTGAATAGTTTAATACAACAAACATTCTAACACAAGTTAATAATTTGGCTAGTTTTTTTTTATAGTTAACAGGATATTATAAACGTAAAAGCACCTATAAGGCGTCAAAGGCACAGTTTTGTTACATTTCTACAGAAGAATAAGCAAAAGAAGACAAATTTTGACCGAACTTTCGATTAGGAGAAGTCTAGCTGACGTGTTTATACTTGGTAAAGAGATTGTAAAGCACTCGGAGTGTCGATTTGAGGTCCAAGTTGACAATATCTTCAGGGCGAGCTTTAGGTTTGGGTAGTCCAGCATCCTGCATCAATTCAAAGGCAAATGCAACGTTATGGACCTTTTGATCGAAATCCTGCGGAGTTAAGTAGAAATCGTGGAGTGGTACAAAGTATCCTTCCAATAACCCCATGAGGAGGCTCAAGTAAACCCCATCGTGGAACTGAGTATCCAAATCCGACACTTCCAAGTTAATTTTGTTCAATTGCTTGTTAACAAACGTCACAAGCGACTAGAAACGTATAGAATCAAGTTAAACTTAATCAGAGCTGGCGCTCTTTTGAGTACTTTACCTTCTTCACGACTTGAAGCTTATCAGGGGCGTGGTCAAACAACGTATCAAAAGCGTCTCGCTCTAAACGCAGACCCAAGTCGTCATAAGTTGTCGTAATGTCCTCGGAAACAACTCTATGGCTCAACATTCCTTCTTTTTTCTAAAAAGACTTCATTTTCAAGCTAGTTTTGGGGTAGAATGTGCAGGTTTTACCTGTACTACCACAACGTTGACCGAAACATTCTCTGGTAGACGAATTGGCGCTCTAAACTGCCGAACTAACGCTACTAATAAGTGAAGAATCGCAACCAGATTTTTTGTATGAATGCTCTCTACACTCCAACGTTGAGAAGTTAGACGATTTAGTCCTAAAACCTGGATAAATGTAATAAAAGTTGACAATGTTAACAGACGCTAAAGTTAATTTGCATAGTTTACTTGATTAGCATAGCCAAGGACAATCCTTAGCTTTTGTTTTTGGCCTTCTTCGGATTGAGTTACTTCTGGCACGTCTAGTTTCTGGTTGGTGAGTTTCTCAAGCAGCTTTTGTAGCACTTGTCCGTCGTACAAATCCTCGCCCAGCTCTTTCACAATAATTCGTTGCGAAGCCAGCTCGTCATTGATCCATTCCACCAAAACTGATATAAGCGACTTGATCTTAAAGTCTTCCAAGGACCTGGGTTCAATCATGGACCTTTCCTCATTCTCATCTGTAATATCAATATGATTTATTATTCCATGTTCTTCTAATAATACGCAATAATTACCCAAGGCGTATTCTTCAGGAGGTAAAACCATCGAATTCGGGTTTCCTGGCGAATCAATAGCATGTTTGCCCTCATCTTGGACCTCTTGCACTACAAAATTTACAGTATTAAGAGCTTACAATATAAAAAGAATGTAACATATAGAACGTAAGATAAGAACAATAAAGGGACTGCCCAGCTAATAAGTCAAGATTTAACCCAAACGATGACCAAATATGGTCAACGAAAACACGAAACAGAAGTCATAATTTCTAAACACTTATAAAGTTTAAAACTAACTTTTAAAAAAGATCTTACCTTCCTTCACCTTCTTTTTACGACCCAAAGTGCCAATTTTGTCCCAAAACGACTCTTCTTTGTCGTCTTTTCGGGGTGTTGTTCCTGTAGGTCGAGGAGATTTAGGTCTGGGCGACGCCATTTCGAATGCTTTTTGCCTACCCACTGGGATAGTTCCACTACTAGGCCCTACACAAAAATTCCTTCATTTTACCTTGCTTTTTCAAACCCATAAATGCCTAAAAATATGTAATAAATTAGCATACGCAAATCTGGATTCGTATTGGATGGCACTTTCGATATTTCTCCCACAATTTGGACGTTTTTCCGCTGCTCGGTCGCAGCTGATACTTCTGTGTCATCTTCGGATTCGCCCGAACTTTGCGTATCTGGCGTTACTGGCCAACAATGCACTTCCACCGAGGATTGTCTCGCTAATGACTGTTTAATTGGTATTTCCACCTCTTCTTCCATGTTTGCTTTAGATTTTGAACTGACAAAATGTAAACTGTTTGCTTGTAAACCTCAGTCAATACTGAGACTTGTGGCGACGAAATTGCGATACAGGATATGTCGATAAAAAGGGCGGTTTCCCACATTTCCTGATCTCAAAGGTTTGTTTTTGTGTAAGGCTAAATGACGTCAAAAACTCTGCTCGTGTATTAGAGAACCATGTCAGATGTTAGGGTGAAGGATTTGAGAGAAGTCTAAATGCAATGGATGAAAAGAAACTGATAATAAAAACTTCCGTATGCCAGCTCCCATTAAACGACCTATTTATCTTTTCTTTCTTCTACGCCGACAAATCCTGATGGTCGTACAAATTCTGGTCGTAAATATCGGCTTTCACCACTCGACCTCCAAAAAATCGTCCATTTAACGCACTACGAGCTTTTTCGGCATCTTAGAAGAAACAAAGATTCAAAATCCGAAAATTTTAACAAATAAATAAATCGATCTTACCAGCTCCAAAGTTGAATTCCACAAAAATCTTGACAATGACATCAGCGTTTTCCTCTTCGGATTGTTTTTCTTGATAAATAATGACTCGTTTTACAGCCCCGAATTTGGAGCATTCCTCAGTGATTTCATCTTGCAAACTATCGTCCACATCTTCGATCCCAACCATATTCCTTAACACAACCACACGCGACTAAAAATCCAACGAAATTAATCAAATATTCCAATAAAACCAACTAAGATACTCTTAATGGTTTGCAACCTTACCTCTGCATTGCGCATGAGTTTTTGCATAACCAAATGCCTCGCTGATTGTCCTTTAATGGACAGATTCTCTTGCTGCTGTAAAGTTTGGGCTTCAATCGCTTCTTGCATGAGTTTTTTCTGGATCTCCTCGGCTTGTTTATTCTGAAAACATACATCATGAAAACCTCATCTTTTATGACTTAAATACGGTTTACTTTATGATCATGATTAGCTAAGGCTGCTAAGGGCGCTGAGAGAGCAGCCGCAGCCGCTTTAGCAACCGCCACTGGTGAAGGAGTGGGCGGAGTCACTTTAGTTGCTGGCGAAGTGGCTAAAGTAGGTGTGATGGTTACCACCGAGGGCGGTGGAATAGTTACTACCGGTGCAGCGGCTGCTGCTTGGAGGAAAGAAGCGGGTAAGCCTGTTCCTCGACTCATATTAGCAGCCGACGTGGCTGCAGCAGCCACAGCGGCTCCAAGATTGATAGCGGTGCTAATAGTAGCCGCCATAGAGGCTGGCGAGAGGTTCGCGAAGTTAGCCAAGCTGGCTAAGCCATTGCCCATATCTAAATATTCGAAATCAGTAGTGTTTCTTTTGAGAAAGACTATAAAATGATTACCCAAAGGACTGGCTCCCCCCAATGCTCCAGCTACAGCATCCATAGCTTGGATACGGGCAGTAGCAGCTGCTGCTGCAACCGCAGCAGCAGCAGGAAGACCAGTTTGAGGTGGCGGTAGTCCAGGATGCTAAAATAAAACAAAAAATAAATAAATGATCTAACAAATAAATCCAAAATAACCATTAGTTTATAAGTTAGAAGCTTACTCCGATCTGGTTTGGCGGTGTGATGCAGCGTCCTACTCTTAAGAACTGACCTCCGAGGTCAAACAAGTTCATAGACGCAATAGCGTCTTGTGCAGCTTGAGTACTTTCATACTCAATAAAACCAAAACCTTTATGGCGGCCTGGGGTGCCTGCAGGGGACAATTTGCAGTGTCGAATTTTGCCAAAAGCTTCAAAAACGCTTTTTATGTCTTCTTCGGTCAAATCCATGTGGACTGATGCCACATAAATGCGATTATAGTTTCTCGCTTCGTCGATGATTTCGTCAATTATCGACTGCGCTTGGGGCATATTACTTGGCCGGCCAACCTATTAAAAAAATAATTATAACTGTATTTTCGTTCAAGATATATTTATTAAAAATATTAGAATGAGAATTTACTTTAATATTTCTCCCGCCCATAATAACGCCATTCATTTGCTCCAAGGCTAGCTGCGCCGCTTCAGGTAAATCGTACTCCACAAAGGCGAAGCCTTTATGTTTCTGCGCAATGGGATCCCAAGACATCGTAATCGATTTGATGGGCCCAAACGGCTTGAAAGCCTCCCGAACTGTATCTTCTCTGAGCTCAAAGCTGATGCTGCCAACGTAAACCCTAAAAAGAGAGTAGAACGATGTTTTAATCCAAACTTTACTAAAAATTAATAACTTATAAATAAAGTAGTTTTAAAATCAATAGTTCGAGACAAATTAAGTACCTGCACATAAGGACCAAAGCTTGATGTCTTTGCAGGGTTCTCGCTTGCAATTGCTGGTGAGCCAAGGTTTGTTTCATCATGACCATCTTGATACTCTGCTCCATAGCATAGCGCTTCGCTTTAGTCACCATATCCATTTGCTCTGGAGTAAGTTTGGGGGGAGGAGGGCCCAAAGGGCCTCCAAAATCACGCCTCGCGCCCGGTCCTGCAATCCAAAACACAAAATCATCTTGAGAAACACTAGCTAATCGATTTTGGTTTTTCTTTACCATGAACAAGTGGTCCGGTTTGGACCAGATCTGGTATGGAAGACAGGAAATCTCCTTCTGAAACAGAAAAGAGGGTATGAGTTCCTCATATCTACCTCGATGAACAAAGTACTCAAAATCCAACGACCAACAAAACCTATTTTTCCGCCAGTAAAAGCCATAATGATCGAAAAGACTGAAGGGAAAAAAGCGGAAAAAAAGGTTTTCAAAATTCGGATCCACAATATGCATAAAAATAGACAATTTTAAAAAGTGCGACGAAGACGAAGAATTTGGGGGTTAGGGCCGCTGCGACAACTTCTGCTGCTCTGGTCGAAGTAATGAGGGCCCCCAAAAGCGCTTCTTGGAAAACAACAAAAGAAAGAAAAAACAATCAGTTGGGCTATAGTTTGCATAAGTCATACACCGAGCTGAGCTGACGAGCCCGAAAACACCCTAATTGTTGTGTGTTTTAGGGGGGAAGTTGTAGTAGACCTGGAGGGGAGTACTCTCTCTTCACTCTCTTTCACTCTCTCTCGTAAATCCTGGGCAAGCATGTGTGTGTAGTAGCCTAAAGCGCGCGAATAAAAACTCTGGAAAGACAACCAGAGGAAACAGAAAAGACAAAGAGAAAAGTTAAACAATTATTGGTCTTCCACATCGTCCAATACTCTAATCAAAGTTTTTGGTTTGGTTGAATGTGGGGGAGTGCAATAGGTGGGCGTTTTGACTTTTTTTTTTTAGTTGGTTGATTTGAAACCATGAGAAAAGGCAGTACGAGTAGAGTAATGAGTACTAACACAGCCAAAGATGGGTTCAATCAATTTGTCTCCCAGGCTCACGTAAAATGGCCGCGATATGACAATGGAATGTTCTGGAGAAAAGCCTGCAAGACTCAACAAAAGAAATACAAAAAAAAACGCATTCTTTAAGTCTCTTCATCCACATCCAACACAAAACTCAGTTAAAAGATGAATAAGATGATAATCTAGAAAAAACTAATTGACCAAAGGACCAACAATTTGGACAAAGATACCAATACACTCTTGTCAGGAAGAGTTGGGTCCAACGAGCTTTCTTACCTTCCAATTTGATCAACTTCATGGGAGGCTCACCACTTCCCGACAGATTCTACGTAATAAGAAAATTAATACACAATTGTGTGCTAAAAAGGTTAATTTTACTTGGGAGGATCCGTTACTCGTCATGGTTTAAATTAAAACGTAAGTTATGTCAAAATAATGCCCTTAATCGGAACCCAGGCGTAACTATGGATTGTTTTGTTGTTATAGCCTCCTCCAAAGCGAGAGCTTTTCCGTAAATTCTCAACGCCAGCCCTCCCAACAAGCTGTTATATATCTACCTAACAGATCAATAAACAATTAAAGTAAGTTAATAATGCTTATTTTTAACTAATTTAATCTAAATCACCTTAAAAGCTGATAAGAAAAAAGGTAAACACTTCCCGGGAGATGATCACAAGATGGCTGCCACAGCTCTCTTCTCATTGGTTCGTGAACATTTCCGGAGCCTACAAGTGAAGTTACTGTCATTGGCCACAAACATCCAATCCCAGTATTCATCACATTCCAGCGGGATATTCAATTGTACAACGAGTGTTGGCTTACTTTCAGTGTTATTTCTTTCAAAATAATAAAAAAAAAACGCAGAGAAAAGCTCACCAGCATATCAATTTGGGTCGAATTGATTTACAAGCCGAAAAATGAAAGCCACAAAATAAACTGTTCTGTCTTGTGCCATTTAAAAAAAAATCCCCAAATCCATAGCAAGGGAAACAGAAAAGAACCTAACAAGAAAACCGAAGAAGCGTTAGCAAATGAATTTTTTTCGACGAAAAATTAACTTAAAAATCCGGCATCACAGGCTTTAACATCGCCTCTCTTCTTTGCCTCCCAATTATTTGAGGTTACAAAATGAAACATCCTAATTCTTTTAAATCTCATTTTCTCCATTATTGCAGCTTGGGCCTGTTGAGGGCGTTCCTTAGCGCTGTCAAAACCTCTGCTCCTAGCTCAACCGCTTCGAATTGTGCTGCAGTAAGACCAGGAACTTCTGGTAGTGTAGTGACGCCCATTCCTGAGCTCGATGCTGCCAATACTGCAGGTACAATGCTTTTGACAAACCGCTGCCATTGCTCTCGTACCGCCAAATCCTCAATTTTATCCATTGATTCGCTCTTGGCCATAATTAGACTGATAACCGAACATCCCACCTAAAAAGAAACTCCAGTAAGTAAGTTAATTAAGTCATAAAGTACAGAAACGAAAGAAAATAAGAAACCTGAAGAAATAAAAAAATACAAACTTTCGTCAACATTTACTTACTTTGTTCGCAACAATACTGTTGAAGCCAGGAACTTTAGGTGTCGAGTCAAGCAAGGCCACCCACTTGACAAAATCTTTCCATTGTTGAGTTTCCTTGAGCATTTGCTGCAAGTAGGGTAGTAAAGCTATGAATATTTGATCCGGCGCATCCCTCCGGAGCAAGAGCGTCAGGTTCGCTAACCAAATACGCAAAACATGGTCGCGAAACGCAGGTGGGAGCCGGGGCATGCAACGCAGAAGCAACGTTTTGCCCTTACGCACCTGTAAGAAGGCCAGTATTCGAGTCGCGGGACTCAGAATACTCACTAACTTTTGCTCCAAGGATTCCCGCGCTTCGCACTCGCTCGTAGAGATACTAGGCACCCTTTTGTCCACATCCTCCAACTCCAACAACAAAACATACATCTAAACCAAAGAAAAACACATTAAATATCTTAAACTTCAGTCTTAAATTGACAAGAACACAGTTTCAAAGGATAAAAAAGCGAATGTATATTTGTAATACCTTTTCTATTTCCAGAAGAACTTGCTTCTGTTTCTTTAAGTCTTTAGGAGACTGGACGACTTCCTCTCCTTTTTCCCCATTGGCGCCATTCGGAGACGTGCTATTCGCCACATGGACGTCAATAATTCTCCTTGGAGCTGCTACCGTTACCACTTGCAGTTTTCCCAGCGAATTGGCAAATTGGGTGGGTGCGTAGGTCTTGGGCTCAGCTTTACTCGCTCGATCTGAAGGTAGAATGAGCCGGGCTGACGGACTGGCACTCGCCGTCATGGCAGTACGCCTTAAGCGGAAAACCGTGTAGTAATAATCGTCCACATAGGGATTATCCGATACGAGCTGCATCATTTGGATGTTAATAAGCCACTGCTTTTCTCGATTGCTCATTAAACCGTAATAATCGTCATAATCTTCGTCATAGCAACCATGACTGGAGGGAGGGATAGGGGGCATGGCCAAACGAGGCGGGGGAAGGAGTGTCATGGGCATAGGCCCGCCCATAGGCAGACGGTGGGCAAAATGAGGGCCACTGGGAAGCATTCTGAGCCCGTTGGGTAACATTGGGGGCGGTAGCATGGGCTGTGGAGGCGGGGCCATCATTATTGGTGAATCTAAAGGACCTTAAGACCCAAAGAAATGAATAAAAAGAGAATTTATAGATGTTGTTGACAGTTACCTGGACGAACTAAGGGTCTTAGTATAGGCGGTGCGCTAGGTGAAGGTGGGAGTCGTGGAAACACTCCCATTCCAGGCGGGGGAGGGGGCATCCCCATTTGGAAAGGTGGGCGAGGCGATGGTGATTGCTTGAGAATCTCTGCTTCCAATTCCTCAAGCGATGTTGCCGCACGGGGCAATTGTGGGTGGCGGGAATTCAATAAAGTGCGTTCCAACTCTTCTAAAGTCACGCCCCTATTCATGGTAGGGGGCGGAGCTGGTTGAGATTGATGGAGAATCTCCCGTTCTAGTTCTTCCAAGGTTTTTATCGCGGAAACATTGCGAGGAAAAGGACTCCTTAAAGGGAACTGAGTAGGCGAGGGCGGGGCTTGTCGTGACAATGAAGAGGGGCTTGAGACCGCGGGGGAGGCAGCCTTCCTGGCGTCCCGTGGAAGAGCCCAAATTGAGCTCGTGGAAGGAGAACCCACTGCGTTATGTTCCAGAAAGGCTGGTGGAGGAGAACCACTGAAGATTCTGGAGGGCGGGGCCCTATTCATGATGGGGATAGGCCTGTGATGAATAGCAGTATCTTCGTCGTCCAACACCAGCTGGGAAAGACTGGCTTCCAGATAGTCTTCATTGTTGTCTTTACTCTAAGAGATATGCTAATTAGACTTAAATCATATATGGCACAGAGTAGTTTAGTCCGACTACTTGCTACTAATGGTCTAATATAGACATGTAAACAAGTTTAGAATAAAGCAATTTTTTGTTACCAGATCTGGTCGCTGGAAGCCATTTCCAGCTATGGCGGATTGGGGGACTTGTCCATTCTCTTTAAGCTCTTTTACTTTCTCTACTAAGAGTTCCGCGAGCTTTTCATGATCTTCTTCCCAGTCTAGTCCATCATCTAATCATGAAGAAAAAATTAATGAGTTATTATGTTTCAAATCAAATAATTTAGTAATAAAGACTTAAAGTACCCAAAACATCCCCTCCAAACGTTTCGTCGTTTAGCGCGTCATAATCAGCATCTTCAATGGTTACATCACCTAACTGCTGTCTAGGGCCACGACGGAAATCCTTAGAAATATTTAACAAATTATTACGTTATTCAAGCGATGTATGGCTATGGGCATTGGGAGTAGAAAAACGATGACCTTAATAAAAAAAAAATGGCCAACAATGATATATTCAAGGCTTACCGAGAGCGAGACGGTTGTATCAAAGCCGAAAAAGCCTTCGTCCATTGCTATAGCTATACTGAATTAATTTCAAGAGTCACCTACAAATTAGAAGGTATTAAAACTTTTAGTTAGCCATTAACTCCGATTTGGTTCAAAACAGTCCATAAAATCACAGACGGACAAAACGTGTCTGACAAATGCTGCCGCTGGTGGTCAATGGACCAAGTTTGAAGCGCTCGATTTGATACAATTTTGAATACCCTACGAATGAACTCCAACTCCATCCATAAAAGGAAACATTGTTTTTAGGGATCAAAATGCTTAATTACTACAGGATTAATTACCAGTGTGAATGCTAATTACTACAGTCAAAACTTGTATTTCTTTGCACTTCAGTTTGTTTCATGATAGTAATACAGATCACAACGGAATTTGACCCCAAAAATATACACCAAAATCTTTGGGAAATTATGGACGGATTGTATGGAGCAACAATGAAACGATTATAAAGTTACCACGCAAAACCTACAAGGGAGAAACGAGGCTTAACGTAAATGACTAGATTCAGCTTAAAATGCATGAAAAATGGCTTAAAACACCCTTGAATTATCAGCGGAATGTGTAATATAGGTCCATTAGGCGCAACTGCAACCTTACTCGCAGGCAAGTTTGCTGTCGAAACTACTTAAAGTAACCCCAAACGCTTGCAAGGCGCACAATGGATAGCGGAAATCCATCGTAAATATATCCTCTGCTATTCGCCCAAATTGTAACACCACATAATCAACTAAAAATAATAAGTAACATAAACAATTAAGATACCTAAGCTCTACAAAATGTTTTTTTAAAAATAGGGCAAACTTACTATCGCTAGCATGGACGATCTGGAAATTCTTAACTGACGCTTGTGTCACCCTACCATGGAAGTTGAGAACATAGGATTGAGTGTCGTCATTCCAGACAGGTGTCTTGTTATGCAATTCAATTAAGTTATCCAGTTGCTTATTCTTCCAACGCTCTAAAAAAAAAGCATTCAAGTTATAAATACAGTATAACCTAAACCGGTAGTTCTTTTGAATTTCTTTAACTAAGAGATAATCAGATTATTTCTTTTGACCCTATAAGGGACACCGAAATAAATCGTCAAAACACATGAATAAATTACCTATAATTCCGTCTTGTTCTGAAGAGGAGTAAATATCATTGCGTTGATGGTCCACGCTCATTCCTGGCAACAAAATTGTCATTTTCCGTGGTCCTTTGAATCCCAACACGTTCGTATCCTACGAAAATTACAAAACACATTCACAGCTTAATTGAAAATTGCGTTTTTACTGAAACAACTTGCATATAGAACTGCAGCTAATTCCTTCCGGGAACTGGTCTTATCTCCATCATCAAAGACCGTAAAATTGGTTCCTAGTAAATTAGACCGGAGTTTACCCACGAAGGAGTCTCCATCACGCGATAAATCGGTGGGATCAGTAGTAATGAGGTAGTTACTCGTGGCACTCTTCTTCCGTTTCCTAGCAGCCAACAAAAACACCTAAAACAAAAAAAATACTTCCTTTTCCACCTCGAATCACTTATCGATTTACTTTTTTCCCATCTTCGCGTTCCATATGCAAGAAGTATGTCGGATACAGCCCGCGATCCATCCCTTTCCTGTCTCGCGTGATCCTACATTTTACCAAGAAGCTTTGAGGAGCAGGCTCTAGAACATACTGATCCAATTGATCTGAAGATTCCAAGGACGGGAAACTGCCATTTTGATTACTGGCGTT
This sequence comes from Lepidurus arcticus, assembly GCA_003724045.1. NCBI lineage: Eukaryota > Metazoa > Arthropoda > Branchiopoda > Notostraca > Triopsidae > Lepidurus > Lepidurus arcticus. The sequence goes on from RJJA01000334.1 coordinate 12,180, forward strand.
GACAGAATTCAATATCTGAGGGTCCAAATTGGATTTCTTGCTTAAAGATTGGACAGATTTGGATTTAGACGGAGCTGGTCCCACTGGAGTTGATTCTTCATCTTCTTCAGGATCAGTATCCAGCTCTGATAAATCACCAGCACTCACAGGCGACAACGACACGCCTTTGTTCTTCCTATTCGTGACTGTAACGAAAAGAAGTCCCTTTTATCTTGACAGGGCAAGAAATTCCCCCTAAAATCGACTTTAAAAGCAATTAAACCGTAACTACCAATTATATCCTTTTTTTGTTTGTCTCGGACTGGAACTGAGTCTACAACGTCGAAATCTGCGGTTTGTCCAATCATTGGCAGAACTTGAACGGCAGTCAAGCCTCCTTCACCATCTTTAAAAGCCAAAAGGAAAAAAAAATATTTCAAGCAAAAATTTCACATAAAATAGTTCACTTTTCTTTGTCTGAGCTCCAGGTTGAGCACTACGAGGTCTTGGAGCCGCTGACGCGATTCTACCCTCAGAAGCGAGGATCATACTAGGCGTTTCACGTTTTTGCCGCTGTTTTTGCTCCAAAATTTGACGCTACATTATAAGAATTCATTTTTAGAGTTGTTGTTTTTTTAGCCAAAAATAAGGTTAGTTTATTTACTTGTTGCTCGAGTTTGTGTTGTCGGAAAGCCGAGGTGGGCACCGCAGCCGTCACCCGACCGTTATCGTACACGTTCATGTTGGGATTAACTGAGAACGGACGTAGGAACAAACCGAATGACGTACTGACCTGCGAGAAGTCGTAAATAAGGAAAAGGGTTACCCCGCAAATCGATAAAACAAGGTCAGTTATTGTGAGGGCTGACAAGTTTGACGTGAAAGAAAACACTCTTGTGTCTTGCTTCATTTTGAAAAAAATATATATTTGGAAAATTCTTTGCATTTGAAGGGGAAAACTGACGCTGTGACCAACAGGATGCGCAGAGAACTGCATTGCAGCTTTATGAAGGCAAAAAGCAAAGGTTTGTACCAGGCAATGTTTGGGACGGGACGGGATTGCTGATTAATGGGTTTTCATCACAAAATAGGTTACCATGACGACGGTTTCATCGCAGGTAATGGTAACATTTTGTATTGTGCAGACGACGGGAGTACAAGCCGGATAGCAAACATATTTAGACGAAATCGTCCACCCATTAACGGAATTTTTAAGTGGAAGATGAATAAATGAGGTCAAAGGATCCTTTTAGTTTAGATGAATAAAAACGAAGGAATAAAAGGACCATATGTGGACAATGCTTATGTGTGGGTTGTACCGGGGTCAAATTTCAGAGACCATATTAATGTTAATCTATTTAACTGGACTGGACTGGTCTGGAGCTGTGAAATACTTTTCGGAAGTGACGGAAAGTAATTATGAATGACTGAATGTAATAGTTGCAAGTTGGACATGTGTGCGTGTGGCTCGAGCTCGAGAAAGAGACGAGCAGATGTTCAATTACAAGTGACAGTGACGAAAAGGGAAGTGTACTTACAGAAAGGCAGAAGTTTCAAGTTTTACGCTTAAATTAATCACAAAACTACGGGGAAAACGACACAAAACACTCGTATTCGGAACATTATTGTGTATACGTATTGACAAAGTTGTCATGACAACGGGCCAAACTTTAACTCCGCCTCCGTAGCTGTAAAAACACAGATGCGAATAGCGAATTGGGATACGGGAACTAACACAGAATAACGCGAGTGGCGTTGATTACGAATCCAACGTGCGTGTTGTTTAAAATAACAAATTTTTCATATTTATTTAAGTAGCAACTGCATAGCTAAATTAATGGCAATTGATGATGGAACTACTCGGAAGCTTAGTGTTGTAAGTGTGAAAGTTGCTAAAAACGAACAAAAATTAATTCATTTTATTTTGAACGATTTGTTCCACTTCTAGTTGTCCGGGGAATCAGATTGCGATGAGACCTCTCGGACTTTCATGTTGTGCGATGAAGGTCACACTCTGGGAAACGCGTTACGATACATGATCATGAAAAAGTACTGCAAAAAACAGCGTGTATGGTTTCAGTAATCATTATGTCTTAGTCCCCATGTCGCTTTCTGTGGTTATTCAATTCCACATCCGTCGGAAAATAAGATACATATGAGGATCCAGACTAGACTGCCCTTAACTGCTAAGGAAGCTCTTAGAAAAGGTCTGGAAGACCTGGAGCAGGTCACAGACCACATTCTAAGCACGTTCCAGCAAGAAGTAGAATCTTTCAAACAGCAAACTGTACAATGAATCCCACTTCTAATAAACAATATAAAAACATTAAAAAGTTGCATTCGCATTTTTATTTTAAATTAATAACCAATAATATTTGTCCAATAAAATGTATAACTAGTTTGCTCCTTAACAGAATGGAAATAAACAAATGAGCCTTTCTATTCTTCGTAATAGCGTTTTTTTAACGCTCGATATTTACGTAACATATAGAGGCTCTCTAATTCTTTGACCACAAAATCCCCTCTTGCAATCAACGTTTCAATAGTGGTTGGGTCCGTCACGTCTTTATTCTTCATAAAGCTCCGTTTAAGCTTTTCCCTGAAGTATTCTCGGCCACCTGGGTAGTCTTTTCCCAGATGAAGAAGCTAATAAGAAAAATTAAAAATCTTTTCTGATGTCATCCTATGTTGATCAAAACCTACCGTTTTATACAACGTAATCACTCGAGATTTTTGCGACGCCATTGTCATACAAAGGTTGGTTATTTTTCCTTGTCAATAAACTAGATAATCACAGGCATGGTTCGCACTATTTAGCGCTGAAAATTCGCCGCCTTACTTGTCCTAAATGTACAGGAATTTTTATTCAACCAACAATAAAATGCAAGCCTCGTGGGAAAGGGCTTCTTAGCAGAAAGCCCCAAAATAAATTTTTAGACCGCGCCTACTCACTCGTGAATTTCTGTAGTGAAAAAAATTACGTAAGTCGTAAAAGAACTTACACAAGTTGGAAATTAGAATGTCTCGTTTAAGTTTTTCAGCTTCAGCGGTGTTTCAAGCGTGTAGAATAAGAGTAAGAAGTTCATATAGTAGAACATTAGTGTTGTGTGGTCATTTATAATAGTTATACAGTGTGGTTGTGTTTATGTCATATTAGGGAAAAATAAAATATTCCGTTTTATTACAGAAATGCAGTTTGAGCCCTTCTATGCAATCGAGGCAATTATCTTCAAATAATTCTGGCAATTTTGGCCTTGTAGATGGTGTGGCAGAAGAGCCTTGGATCCCTCCTTACGTAGAAAAGGAAGGAGAATCCACTGAAATCAAAAGAGCGAGGTAAATAACGATTCTGTGCCTGGAAATTTTAATTTTTGTTTTCCCACTTTTGTAACTACAGGTTGTTATATCAGTCTCGCAAACGTGGAATGCTCGAAAACGGGTTATTATTGAGTACTTTTGCTGCCAAATACCTCTCAACTATGACCGAACCACAGCTTCAGCAATATGACCGCCTAATTAACTTACCTTCCAACGACTGGGAGATTTATTATTGGGCTACCGGCGTTCGTCCTACTCCACTTGAATTCGAGACTGAAATCCTTGATCTTTTCAAGAAACATGTACAAAACCAAGGCAAAGAAGCTCGACTGTGCCAGCCTGATCTCGACTAAGCTTCACTTTTGTAATGTATTTATTTAGGGAAATTCGTGAGTTTAAATACATGTTCATTAGCAGCAAAATTGTATTCTCCCATCCATTCTCCAATAAATTATAAGCCAAATCAAACCAAAGTGCACTGCGTTAATTTTTTTCTGAAGCTAAGTACTCCTGATATTTTTTCTCTTGCATTTGGTAGAGTTTCTGCAACTTCTTTAGCTGCCCTTTGCTTATCTCTTTTCCTTCCGTGTCATGCGTAGGAATGCCCTGTAGTTACAAGCCAAATTAGTAAACTATGTGCATAAAACTAAATTCCTGTAATTCTTAAAGATAAAGTACAATCTTACCTTGTCATCAAAGGCAGAATACTTGTCTATTTCACTTTTAAACATCTCGGTGGGCGGGATTTTCTTTTGAGCTTCCTTCAACGCTTGTTGGGCGTCCAATTCCGCCTTCTGCTTCTCCTTTTCTAGTCGTTTCGCTTCCTCTAAGGCTTTTTTCGCGTCCCTTTCTTTGATTAAGGTCTCTCGATCCACGAGTTTTAACGCAGGAGGCTGCCCTTCCTCCCGATCTTCCAAACGAACCCCCAAATTGGGCAAAATTTCATCTCGCAACTTATCACAAGCCTCCAAGATGGGCGTGGCCTTCAAATTCCGTGCGCTAAGGCGAACTTCATCACGGAATGTCGCCAACGCCCTTAAGTACGGTAAAACCAATTCTTCGCTCTAAAATCATAATCATAAAAAATAATTTCTAAACACTCAAGAATGTGCAAATAAAATAGGAATAAATTGCGTATGACATACACTTTTTGAAAAATCACGCCAATAAATCTATCAAAAGTCTTACGCTGGCTCCGGAATTGCCGTGGGAAGTGGCAGAGAATCCAATAGTCTCATCATCATCAAGAGTACCAAAAATCCGGAATAACTTGGTAATATACAACGACACATTCTTCATCAGTAGTCTATTCGGAGTGGATTTCCTCACGTAGATATTGCAAGCGGAGACTAATTCCCTTATAGCATCCAAACAAGCTCTGGTATCGACATTATCTACATTCCAAAAATTAAAAAAATAATATTAATTACATAGATTTTTGGATAAAGTTATTTCAATTTTTACCGCATAAGGAGGCGTGAACTCGAGCTTGGATATCGGAAAAAGTTTGGTTCATATCCAAGTCACCTTGGGACCATTTCTGGAACACATCCGTACCAGAACTGGGACCTGATCTAACTATATCCTTGACGGTCAAGAAAAACTCCTAGAAAATTCGTGAATTAATCATTTTAAAAAAATGAGAAAAAAATTCCCACTTACGTTCAGGAATTTTTCATACTGAATGGCGATTTCCATTGTGTGCGGACTGTAATCAAGCGTGTCTTTCCAGGAATGGAGCAAAAATGCGAATCTTAATTGCCGGGCGGAGTGTTTAGCCAACGCGTCTTTGATCGTCACAAAATTTTTCAATGATTTCGACATTTTGCATCCTGCAATCGTCAAGTGTCCAGTATGGAGGAAATAACGCACCCAATGATCATTTTCATAGTAAGCCTATGAAAATAAATTAGCTACGTTAATAATTTGTAATCATTATAAATACTTTTAATTTTATTTGTTAATTATTAATATTATTATTATATTTGATTACTTCTGCTTGGGCCAATTCGTTATCATGGTGAGGAAACTTCAAGTCCACGCCCCCAGTATGGATATCTAAGGACTCTCCACAAATAGCTGACGCCATAACAGAGCATTCAATATGCCAGCCAGGCCGGCCACGCCCCCAAGGTGAATCCCAAGACGGTTCTCCTGCTTTGGAGGCCTTCCAAAGCGCAAAATCATTGGCTGAACGTTTTTCGGACAACCTTTCTTCCGAAACACTCAAATCTCCTTCGCCCTCTTGTAAAGCTTTGCTGTCGCCATATGCTTCGGGTACAAGTTTGGCGTAGTGGTGATTGGGATGGGTGTCAAAGCGAGCCACATCGAAATAGACCGAACCGTTGGCTTCATAAGCGAGTTTGTTATCTATAATCTTCTGGATGTACGCAACAATCTCTGGGATGTACTCGCTAACGCGGGTGACAACGTCTGCGGGTAAAACTTGGAGGTTATTCATGTCGGAATGGAAATCGGTTTCCCAAAACCGAGGAAAAGAGGCGAAAATGGCGTTGTCTGTTACTGAATGGCCTTTTTGACCATCCAACCAATCAGACAAAAGATCTTTGGCTTCGGTTAAGAGCACCTGATGAGAAAAGTGAGAGAAAAAATAAGCAAACAATAACCACGGAGCTGAAATGGAAACAATGAAGGAATTGAAGTACGGTTTTGGAAGTCTGGAGCTGGGAATCATTTGTGGATTTCACGGCGGCTTCTACTTCTTGTACAGCAGCGTTTACTTTGGATAAAAGCTTTTCTTGCATGACTTTCTTGTCGGGATCAGTTGTTTTTTGCACTGCAGCCGTGAAAATCTAAATAAAAATGGCGTTTTCGCTTTAGGATGTTATACTTAGAGCTGTTAGGTGGTTACCTGAAGAGCAGCAGTAGTATCGTCCATAACTTTCTGCAAATTATGTTCTTCTTTGACATAATTATCGTATAAATGGTTCTGCCTTGCTCTTTTAATGATTTTATCATCGATATCCGTAATGTTCATAACGTATTGGACATCGTAGCCGAAGTAATTAGTCAAGACACGGCGAAGAATGTCAAAGGAGATGTATGACCTGCAAAATTTTGTAAAGATAATCTTTTGTTTTCCGATATAAATTTCTTATTTGTTTTATAGAAATTTTATAAAAATATTTGCAAGATATTTAAAACTCACCGAGCGTGTCCCATGTGAGAGGCATCGTAAACCGTGGGACCGCAACTGTACCAGAGAACTTTCTTGCCATTTTGGGGCACAAATTCTTCTTTTTGGCGAGTCAAACTGTTAAAAAGTTTCAAACGTGGCGAATCTTTACTCTCAGGAGCCTGCCATGTGGGTTGCGTCCGTTTAGAATACATCCTAAAACACAGAATTACATGAATAAACTCAGTAATTAGCGTATATTTAGTACAATATGTCACCTGATAATACTCAATGAAATTCTCACGCAACGTGTCATCGGCCAACAGAGTTTACGAATTTTTAAGGGCGTGGTTTCCCTGTCAACAGACGAACTGCGAAAACCCTGGAACTCGGGAATGCGAATTACTTCTTTGATAGTCATCACTGTTAATTTGGCGGGAAAAGCCGTTTTAAATCATTTCACGCAGAATTTTCTTTTAGCCTTCTATTTCCCTTTGGCACTTGCAATTCTCGTGAACTAAAGTTTTAACGAGTCTTGTTAATCATACATGATTAATAAGCCATTAGTAATGAAAAAACGTTTGTCAAGTTCAAATATGTTTATTAAATTAGCGGCAGTGGAGTATCAATTATAATCAGTAACAGGGCAGAAATATCTATCTTCGGTAATAATGAGCACCGCCGCCATAGCCGTGGCTACCGTAACTTCCATACGAAGGGGCATAATAACCTCCGTATGACTGACCATATCCGCCATAACCACCTCCATAACTGCCATATCCGCCATATCCATATCCCCCATGTTTGTACGCTTTCTTTTCATGTTTGTAGATCAACTTATGGATCAATTTTTCCAATAGGAATTCAGATCCTTCCAAGTCTTCGGTTTGATCTTGGTCTTCTACTTGTACTTGAACCAATTCTTCGGCTAAAACGAACGTAATTGCCAGACCAATAAAGACCGCCAAAAACTACGAAAAGAAACAATTAAGCTATAAATAAAATAACTCCTTAAAGTTATTGATAAGAAAACTTACCACGATAGACTTGGAAACCGCCATTATGTACTTAAGTTTGATTGAAATAATCCCTTCTAAAATAGAAGACTTAGCTGACCAACTGTTGCTGGGTTCAATGATGCTAAACTGCATATTGGACTCGGCTTTTATATACACTCCGTAACCTTGCCTTGAGTGTCGGAAATCTCAAAAACCCGACACGGAAACCTTTTCCCGCGGAGAAAGAAGCCAAGATAACCATTATAGTAGGGTCTATCAATGTTAATATTCTCGCTCCATAGATCCTAGAGATGGAAAACAGCATTCCCTAACTTCCGGAAAGTCTGAAATGGTTATGCTTGTATGTTATAGTAAGAGTCAAGGTGAACAAGCTTTTGAAGGTCGATCTGTATATGGCGTAACAAACAAGGACCCTAAAACCCCCCTTCAACAGTCATGTGCTGAAGTAATCTAGGTCAGCGGTCAGAATATCCTTGATTTTAACGATTTTTTTACGCTTCGCAGATAGTTCTTTTGTATGCGTGATGTAATACATGTTACGTCTATATGTACTTCTTTCTCGCTATTGATTGAAACGCGCCTTTCAATGTTTCCTATGGATACCACTGTTGGCGCCACTGTTGCCAGCGTCTTTATTTACTCATAGGTTTTCAACGAGTGAATTTTGTGTTTTTTAGACGGATAAAAATGACGGATGCTGGGTTCTTCCGCGTAAGTTTTAGAAGGAATCGTTCAACTTCATTTAATGTTGATTGTTTTAAGTTGTTTTCTGATATATTACCGGACTTAACCTAGATTCATAGTAGCCTCCCTTGTTTCAGAGATCTTGGTTTTTGCAAATGGCGTCCTTGAGCAAAAATAATTTGTTGCTTGGGCAAAGATAATAGCTAGCTTCTTTTTAGTATTGACTTAAATATATGTTTTCTTAAAACAGGGAACCTCGACCGAGCAAGACAACCGGTTCAGCGACAAGGAGAAGAAGCTCATGAAACAAATGAAATTTTCAGACAACTTAACCAAGAAGGTACTCTATTTGCCAACTTTCCCTTTTAACATTTCTCGTAAAACAATGCTAAGCTATTGCGAAGGGAAGGCTAATATATGCAAATTTTCAGGTGGATATGACCAAGATCAAGCTGGAAACCTTGAAACCGTGGATCTCCAACCGGATAACAGAATTGTTGGGCATGGAAGATGAAGTAGTAGTTGACTACATTTTTCATCAATTGGAAGCTGAAAAGGTAGAACGAGATTCCCTTTATTCTTTTGGCAAATCTTCGTTTGCCCTCGTAATTTTGTAACTGCATTATTGATTGTTGTTTTTTGCACCTTTTGTGTTGTTCATGATCTCATATGTACTGGTCTGTTTCACATATCAAGGCTGTGTAAGCTGTACGGTCATGTGCCCCCTCCATTTACTGTAAATGGGGGACAAAAGTCTCGCGAGAGGCCCAAAATCCGGGGAGCATGCCATGGATACATGCTCCTCCCACTTCCGGTTTCTCTCATTTGACTTGGGTTCTTTGGTTTATGGGGCGCTGTTTGGAAAGAGAGCTCAGCCGTGTTCTCCTTTGCCTCATAGCTTACCAAAGAGAACCCCAATCTCTCCGCATAGTGTTAGGCTCCCCTTTCGGATCCATTTTGGGGGGCCTGACACATTGGAAAAGGGCTAGTGGAAGCTTTTTTCATTGGGTTCGTCTCCTGCAATCATGAAAAAGACGATCTTTGCTGGTACCACGCCCCCGTTGTGCGGGAGCTTTTGAACAAAGTTCCGCTCTTTCAGTTGGGCGAGGTTTTGCTTGGCTATGGGAATGGCTAACAAGGATTCCAATGCAAGATGCTTCAAAAACAGCCTTTTGGGCTGTTTTTGTGGTCGGTACGATCAAACCAAGAAGGTGTTACTTTGTAAAAACTAATTCAGATCCAATTTTTTCAAGATTTGTCACACATTTTTGGGTGTTCAATGGAATGATCTAATGAGTTTTATTTACCTTCTGTTTATTTCTCTTGCTTTCCAATAGATGCCAGACCCCAAACGTATGCAAATTAGTATCACTGGCTTCCTTAATGGAAAAAACGCGCGAATTTTCATGGGTGAGCTGTGGGATATGCTGTTGTCAGCACAGGAAACTTCGTCAGGCATTCCTGCGCCTCTCGTTGCTCAGAAAAAGGAGGAAATTAAGAAGAGAATGGTACAATCGAATCTTGATTTGATTATTAATTGTAATTTTCTTAAAAAGTTTGGTCTTTTCACTTAGAGTGTTTTAGTCTTTAACATGTGTTTCCATTAACTGTTTAATTCGAGTTGAACCTTTTAAGATTTATATGAATTTCTCTTTTTCCTTTATGTATCGTTCTCGTTAAATATCGATATTTATCGGTGTAATCGGTATATCAGCTAGAATTGTTATCGCTAAGTCGATTTTCTTGCCGTTTTGGCTGTGTTATTAGCTGTGACAACAGCTTAATTGAACTTAAGTTGCTTTACATTGTATTTTCTAATGATTCATTCTTAATCGATTTTGTTTCTAATTGTGTCGATTCGTCTAGGAGGAGCAAGAGCGCGTAGAAGAAGTTAAAGCCAGGATTGAGAAGAAAGTGAACGAGCGGGAAAAGGACGACAAAGCCAAAGAGAAGTTGACGATTTCCAGCTTAAAGGAGAAGGAAAAAGACAGCAGCAGCAGCATGAAAAAGGAGAAAGACAACAGTAGCCAAGTGTCCAAGAAACCCGAAGAATCCGCAAACGGATCTAGCAAACGTGAAATTAAACCTCGTTCTAGATCACGCTCCAGGTCACGTGACAAGCGAGGCAATAATAGGTCTCGCTCTCGTTCGCGTGATCGACGTCGATCCAAGTCCAGATCTCGTTCGCGTCGTCGATCAAGGACGCGGTCTCCTCCGCGTCGTCGCATCTCGAGATCGCGTTCCAGGGACCGGAATCGTCCAGTACGAAGACCGCGTAGTCGCTCCATCTCTCCTGATAGGAAACGCCGTAGCCCTGAACGGCGTAGACCAAGCATCCCAAGACGCAATTCGCCTGGAGATCGTCGTAGGGGAGCTCCTACTGCTGGTAATTCCCAATCTGCTGCTCCTCGTCGAGGTGCTGGACGTTCTCCTGAAAGGGATCGTCGCCCAGCAAGGTCCCCAGTACGTCCTACGCGTCGCTCCCGCTCTCGTTCACCTCCGCCAGCGCGAGCAGTGCCAAAAGTGGTCGAAGCCAGTGGCAAGAATGCCCAACATGCAGTTTCAGGCGTGCAGGCCAAACTCTTGGCCCTAGCTGGGCAGAATGTACCCGCCCAGGACGCCAAAAGAGCCGGAGAGAAAGTTGTAGCGCGAGCCAAATCTGACTCCAGGTATTTAAAAAAAATATATATATAAAAAAAATCTTCAGTTCCTTTAACCAAATTTTGAATTATTAGTGAGTCCAGCTCGTCGTCATCAAGATCGCCTTCCCCTGAACCAGTTGCTCGCAAAGCGTCGTCTGGGTCCGATAGTGGAGGAGATCGCCATGGAAAGGGCAAACGACATTACAGACCCAGAAAAGACTCGAGTGCTGATGAAAAGGAACGTTCTAGGAAAATTAAGGAGAAGTTGGATGAGCGAATCAAGGAAAAGGAACGAGAGGCATTAGCGAAGTCCAGGAAGCTGTCTAGGACGCCTTCGCCCTATCGTAAAGCTGGAAGAGATCGAGATTATAAGACAGAAAGGTACATCCTTTGCACACTATTTAAAAAAAAATTATTGACATTGTTAACATTCTAATTTTATTTTGTAGGGTTGTGGCTCGACCTGCGCCAGTTCATGTGTCTCGCTCTCGTTCTTCTTCGCCTAGCCCTTCCAAAGTAGATAAGAAGCCAGTAAAAGCCAAACCGGAGAGTCCGGTGAAGGCTAAAAAGCGTCAAGCCTCTTCGTCCGAGTCTGAAGAGGAAGAATCGAGTCCCGAGATTGAAAAGAAGAAGAAAAAGAAGAAGAAGCGCGAGACTTCCGAGTCTTCAAGTGAAGCTGAGGAAACCAAAAAGAAAAAGAAGAAGAAGGATAAGAAAAAGAAGAAGAAGAAGGAAAAGAAGCACAAGAACAGCAAGAAGAGGAGCAAGGCGGCTGAGTCTTCTTCTGACGAAGTAAGTTGAAGATTTTCTTTGACAAAAGTTTTGTTTTTGATGGTAGTTGTGATGGTAGTGATTGCTGGGAGGTTTGGGTTGTGGGAGAGGAATGTGGACGTAAATCTTTTTATTTTTTGGTGCCTTTCTATTTACTGGACTAGGACGCAAAAACGGACAGTGGCGACGAAAGAAAGCCCACCCGGGAAAACGAAGAATTGGAAAGGAAGCTAAGAGAAAAGGCATTGCTATCTCTAAACAAACGAAACGAAAATCACCGTTAAATGTGTGTGGCATGCTTAGACATGTTTGTATGGGCAAATAGACTGTTTTATGACGGAAATTGATCATTTATTTTTATTTAGTTATTGTTTTGTATTTTTCGCGTTGTTGACTTTTCCTAAGATCTGTTAGTATTAAGGTGAGTTTTAAATATCTTCTGGTACGATTGTTTTCTAATTTTTGGCTTAGCAAGTTTCCCGACAAGAATTGTCACATTTATTTAAAACGTGACTGTACATACCGTGTGCAGTACATGAGTTTACAGAAAGCAGCAGAAAGTAAGTTGGAGTTACTGTGTCATTTTCTGCCACTCAGAAAGTTACAGAAAGTACGCAGAAGTACACATTGGAAATTGTATGGCCAGTTCCTTTCGTGTTTTTTAAAAAAAATTAACAGAATGGTCAGGGTGTACGAAGTTAAAAACGAGTTGAGGACCCCTTGATTAAAGGTTTGTGTACTTTCTTGCATCACCACATCTGTTTTTATTTCATACATTTTCGATATTTACATTCGTGTACTATCTTTACACCTTTGTCTTCTGACGGGACAGAGCCGGGACGAGTCGAAGTGTCCGAACCAGGGGATCCGCCGAAGATTACGTATTTAGAGGGACGAGCCGAAGCTACACTAGCCATTAGCACCATCAACAAACACAAAGCTACGACGGCCTAGATGGTAAGAAAAGATAAAGTTAACAGAGATAAGCACAATTATGGTAAATTTGGAAGGTGAATTTACTAGTTTGGCCATGTTGGAGGAACTTATTGGAAAGATCGGAGGCGAACTGATGTAGAATCCGTATTGCTTGCCGGCTTTTATACCCGTGGGGAAGTGTAAAAGGTAGACACTTTTGTGTCCCCGGGCTTTCCCAAATTTATTGAAAACGTGACCAGTGTTTGAAACCATTCTACTTTGTATATGGAACACCGAAGCGCTTTGGTAAAACGTGTAATATTATTGCAAATATATATTGTAATATTTATTGCAAACATCGCTGTTAGCGCGAATTTCATTTAACACGAAAACATATTTCGGTCCCTTCGATTTCGTGTTCAGTGGTTTTCACTGTAGTCAGTTTTTGTGATTGAACCCATTTGGTCTTGCAAAAAACCTAGTTAATAAAAAAAACTGTCGCGATAATAGAGTTAATAATCAAGTTTATACTCGCGTACATTATACTCGCGTACGCGTACATGAAAAGGCACGAACTGTTGGGGCGAGAAAGACAAAAATTTGAACTTTAACTCAGGGATGTTGCTATAAACCCTTCCCATTGGCAGAGAGAAACGGTTGGACAATAGTTAATAGGACTATAAATTATAACAAGTATTTGAGCTATTGTGTTCAATTCCGCATTTTTCATTGCGCGTTGCAATCGGAAAATCCCAGGACAGCCTTTCTGTAAGGCTCGGAATTTCAACACCAACACAGGTATTCCAGGAACCGGATTAAAAGAACACAAGTAAAAAGATGAGCGATTACCCTGCCTTGGCCAACAATCAGGTTTTCCCCCGACACGGGTTTTCCCCTCACGTCGCCAGATTGCTGCCATATATAAAATAGGCCACTCTTTCTCGACCTCATCCAGTAAAAGTCGCAGTCGCTCTTGTCTTAAATGCATACCCATGTTTCGATACCAGTGTTGTGTAATATTTTTGTAATTTTAATTTTGTAATGTAAATTACTTTTTAGAAAGAAAAGTAATTTAATCAGTACATTTTGTCATGCAGCTGTACTGTAATGGAATGGAATATTAAAATAAAAAATGGTGAATTAAAATTAATCATTACGTTGATGTTCGGGAAAGTTTTTCAAAAACTTATAAAGAAAATGCACTGCTCGAAAACTGGTATATGCCGATAGACCATCTCAAAAATAGGAACGATGATGACGCGATTATAGCGGTTTTAAGTCTTCAGTTGACGCGATCCGGTTGGACACCCTGCGATATGTGCATTATGGGGAACTGAATAGGGCGATGCTCATCGAGGCTATTGTACCGTGAAACGATGGCTGAACGCAGGAGAAAGATTGCCTATATTTCTCCAATAATGCCACAAATTCGTCGCGTTCTGATTCGGTTTTGATTTCGAGTTTTTGATTTTCTAGGTTCAAAATGGTGTTTGGGGCACCTTCGGACCGGTTTTCAGTGGCACCTTATTCAGACATAGACTATAACCATGCCCCATCTGTAAGAAATGAAAGCAAAGAAGAGTAGCTTTTGTCTTAAGATGGTGTATTTTTTTTTTTTTACAAGTCACTAGAATTTGTTTTCGGTTGATCGATGTAGCCCATAACGAAAAAGTATGTATGTATTTCTGGATATTTGCCACTAAAAGCCTTTGATTCCTTTTTAACCGTTCAATACATGTATGGCCCAGTGAACTTATACTTTATAATACATATTTTTTGTTTTACTCGACATTTGCCACTTAAAGCAGTTAGCCGCGTCAGGTCTGAAAGTGCACCAGCCACGCCACGCAAACCAAGCCAGTTTTCGACTATGGTTTTCGATCGCTAGCGTGTTCGCTTCAAAGCTCGCCGTTCACCTTTAAACCGCTACCTGTTTGCCGTTCGTAGTTCGTACCGTAGTGTAGTCCCCATGAGGCACACGTGGTTAAGTTAAATGTTTTTGTGAGTTTTGGATTTTGCCTAGGAAAATCAAAATGAAGACTAAACCTACTAAACATAAAGAAGAAAACTCGTTCAAGGTATATATTATTTAATCTGTTTGCGTAATTTAATTAATAATATTATAACGTGCATTTTTATTTTTAGTTTCAAACTTTTGCGGAACGACTGTCATCCATCAATGTTGACATAATCCACCAAGTTCGCGCTCCTAGGAACGTAACTCCTGAAGAAACAGATACCTTCTTTTGGGAAGCTCTCGAGAAATGGCTAGACTTGAATCTAACTGAGGGATTTGCACAGTTCGTAAAAGCAATTGGAAAAGACGTGGAAACATTAGCCCAAGTGTTGCTCAACAAGGACAGGATCCTCGCTCTACTCAAAGAACATCTAGAGAAAAAAGATCCTCTATATTTGCAACCATTACTAGAGTAAATTTCTATATAAATAAAAAACTATATAAATAAAAACTATATAAAAAACTATATAAATAACTATATTCTAACTAACTATAACTAACTAATTCACTATATAAATAAAAAAATAGGGATAAGAAAAAAAAATAAAAAAATTGGTTTTAATTATGATTTTGTTCTCTAGGTTATTGGTTGCCTTAACAAGAGATTTGCAAACAGATTTCCACCCCTATTTCTCAGATTTCTTCAACATTATTG
The DNA here is from genome assembly GCA_003724045.1 of Lepidurus arcticus. Lineage (NCBI taxonomy): Eukaryota > Metazoa > Arthropoda > Branchiopoda > Notostraca > Triopsidae > Lepidurus > Lepidurus arcticus. The sequence goes on from RJJA01000334.1 coordinate 27,316, forward strand.
TCTCTTTACTCGCCAGCAAGAATGCAGAACAACTAGAGTGGGCTTTTACCACGTTAGCCTACCTTTATAAATTCCTTTGGAGGTACTTTTATATAAGCTAACGAAATGCTCCAAATAAAATTTGAAGTACACATTTAATTAGTGGAATTTAAAAAAAAACTCTTTCAAATACCAGGTATTTGGTAAAAGACATAAAAACCACCTACGCGTTACAAAGACCATTGCTAAGCGATCGACAACCTGAACACGTTCGTCGATTTGCAGCAGAAAGTTTCGCCTTCTTGGGCCGTAAAGTCTTGGACAAACGTGCTTTCCTCAACCGAATATGGAAAGAGCTCGAACGCTACCCAGAAGACGCCGAAGGAGTTGGTCGTTTGCTCTTCGAGATCGTCAAAGGAGTTCCTCATCAGTTCCATAGCACTGTAGAGCTCTTCTTTGCTCTCATGCTTAAAAGTTTGCAGTCAAACTCGGAACCCGTTTACGAAGCTGTCAGCGAAGCTTTCCTTTGCATGGCGCGACATACCACAACCGTTTACGCACAGCCAATTTGGAACGTTCTTCTGGTAACTTTCTATACTTCAGCTCCAAAATGTTACGATTTGTGCTGTTCAATTAACGTTTTATTCTGTAGAAAGAAGTATCTGAAGCTCAGGCTGAAAGCAAAGCCGAAGTCCTACCTATGTTACTACGTTTATTGGGAATATGGTTACAATACAGTGGAGGAATCCTTCTTGGGCAACCCAGCGCAGTAGCTCAGACTCTTATCAGCCTTTTGCAGTGTTCTCAAGACGTTATAAACGACCAAGGTCAAGAAGTTTTGGTTGAACTACTAGCAACGTTCTTCCTAGCGCCCCAAATCAAGCTACCATTAGAACTAAGCTCCAGAATCATTCGATTAGTAAGTTAACTTCGTTTGGAGTCCTTAATAAGAATCTTTAAAAAATATATCTCCGAATGTTTTTATTTGACTCCTAATCTTTGCCACCTAAAATGTTATCAAATTCTTCTTTCTAATTAGATTTTCCAGTCAGCAGTACTTCCCGTGCAGTGTATCTTCACTGTAGTGGAAAAGCTTCACAACCAGCCGTTATTCGAATCCCATATCCTTCCTATGTACCTGCAATTTGTACACGGAGCGATGAGCCAATCAGATGCCAGCAAATTCATAAGTTTGCAAAGCGTCGCTTCTTTGCTTACTAGCAAACGTCCGTTACCCCAGTCTGGAGCTGAATTGCTGCACTGGAAGCCCTATCCTCTGGAATTCACCTTTGCAATGAAAAAAGTCCCTAGCGATTCCAATTTCCCTCAGTTTGTCCAAAGTTGGCTCAATTCCTCTTCCTTGCAAGATCATTGGGAAAACGTTCTATTTGCCTTGATCTGCGCGCTACATATAAAGCCATTGGACCTGGAAGAAGTCATGGAATCGAGCCGCAAGATCCTAACTACTAGCTTACGTTTAATGTCATCCAACGAAAATTCGTTGAAAACTCCCATGGCTTCCATGGCCAATTTAGCCTTGCTAGTACTCGCCACTTTAGCCCCAGAAGCTGAGATAGATTTCGAGAGCTACGTCAGTTTAGAGGATTTATTACCGTCTTCGGGAGTGACAAACGATTCCCGACTGCAAATGCCAGGGTTCTTAAGATGTTTAGATATCTATCTTACGATAAAAAGCGAAAAACGTCCAGATTCCTTGGACATGGATTTGCTTCAACGCTTGCATAAGTTGTTGATCCCGAATGTGTCCTCCTCGCATCATAAGTTGAGATGGTTAACACTACACATCTTCTCCTTGTTCCACCCACCTCTACCTCCTCCCCCGCCTCGTCCTGGTGTTGAAGAGGAAATTAGTATTAAAAACGTATTTCAACTCGCTTATGAAGCGGAATGCGTTTCAGTTGGAATGAGCGAGTACCGGGAAAGACTCCGACTCATGCAGCACATGGATCATGGCCAAGTACAGCTCTCCTTACCCCTCAACTTGCCGGAATATCACATGGTAAGTTTAAACTCCTTTTTCTAAGAACTAATTATTATTGATATTATTTCGTGAATTTTATTTGCATGAATTAACAAACTATATTTTAGTTTTTATTTAATGGCACTCTTTATGTCATCAGTTCTACTCTTTATTCGTATCTTATATTAATTTAATTTACTGATGTACCCAGTAAGGTTGCGGCCTAAACTGGTATGCAATAAAAAAATACTAGTGCTTATGATATTCGTTATTTTACTTTTTGTAATTCATGTAATTATGTGTTTTGTAGTTGCCTTTGAGGTATTTGTTGAGTGTTTTGTACCACAACTTCAAGCCAGTGTGGGAGCCAACGATGAAACTGATTGAATCCTACGCGCAGAATATTCCTGCTGAGGAATTCTGGGCGATATTCCTTCCGTTCTTGTTGGAAGTGACCGAGAAAGCGAAATTAGAAGCTCAGCAAAAGAATGTAGGAGAAGATGGCTTTGGTAACGTTGATTTGAAGGCACGGAAAGTGGTAGAAGAGTTGGGGTTAGGAAGAGAACGCTTAGATCATGCAACAGTGCGGTATTTGCTTTGGCAAACACTGGGAAGGTTTCCGAATTTGGCAGAAAAGTACAGTGCGGATATCGTACCTCTTTTTTTGACCTTTTGGAGGACCGAGTTTCGCACGTCTGATGCCACAGTAACGCCAACGCAGGATTTGACCCCAGGAGCCCCTAAAACTTTCGACGACGAAGATGAAAAGAGCTCGAAACCAAAGAAATACGTTGGAAAGTAAGTGTTCATTTTAAAACGATCTTAAATAAGTTAATTAAAGATGCATAATTTTCTTCAATTTTTCTTATTTGTTTTTTATTAATATTAATTTCTTTTTTCAAAGGACCCTCTGTGCGCAATTGGCAGTTTTTTCCAAGTTCCAAAAACCGTCTAAAATGAACCAAGAAACTGAAGTCTATCCCCTTTTTGTGGATCTACTGGCTCATAGAGCACCGGATATTCAGAAAGCAGCATTGGATTGCGTTATGGCGTACAAAAACAAACACTTGACGCCTTACAAGTAAAGATTGTAGTAAATGAAACCAGAGATTGTAAAAAAAAAATGTTTCTAGGGAGAATTTGAACAAGATTCTAGATGACCGTACCTTTAAATACGAGCTCACATTGTTCCATATTGACACCGAAGCTAACGTTGTTCGTCCTGAACATCGACAGACCTTAATGGAAGTTCTAACTAGGTAAAATCCAGTTCAATCAAGAAAAGTAGTCATTTTGAGTGTTTAGGGTTCTTTTTGGCAAGATGCAGAGCAAAACGGGACCCAAGTCGGGCGGCAAATCCAATTCTGGGTACCGGCAAGGGCTTGTACTGCGTTTCGTGGCTGGTTGCACTCCGTCTGAGATGCAGATGTTCTTGGATATGGCGTTCCACTTATTTACACCCTTTTTAAAAGGTAATACAAATTTCAGTATATTTCAAGATACCTCTGAAAAAAATGTCGTTAGATTCGATTATTCGTCAGATTTCGATTTGTTTGTTTTGATTTTTTTTTCTTAATAGATTCGGTCTACAAGAGTGTAAAAGACATCCTAGACAACGCAAAGCCATCCCAATCCTTGCCTTTGAAACGCTTGCAAGGTGCGTTGAACTTGATGGGCCTTTTCTTTGGAAAAATTGGTCATTTGCTGCAGTCTTCTTTGAGTTACCTGCGCCAGATTCTTTTTGTAATTCTGTCCCAAATCAACACCTTTTTGGGCAAGCTGAGAGAGAGTGTTGCCCCTCGGTATCTCAATTTACTGAAAACGCTGCGTCAATTAGCCTACATTCGCTTGGTTCAATTCACCAACAAATTTCATAACTATCCTTGGAATGCTGATGAAGTGGAAGCTTTGTTTGCAGTAGCAGTATGGCCGCAATTGCCACTTTTGACCACCGAAGCCATCCAGAGTCCCACAGCTCTGCTAAAACTTTGCACTGCATGGGCCCAAAATCCCAGGTAAATTGATTTCGGAATATATCTCACCCAAAAAGGCTTAATTTCGAAAAAATAGTAGTAATAATATATGTTTTCGTTGTTACTTTTTAAAAGGGTTAGTTAGTTTTATTTTCAATTGTATTGCAAAACAAAGTGTTGATATATTTTTATTTTTTGAGATTATTACATTGTTTAAACTTATTTTAAATCTGTCTTTTTTTCATAGGATGTTTGTCTTCTTTGCGAAACATCATCCCGACGATCATTCCGTGACAGTACTACCTACATTGCTGGAAGTATTGACTGGCGGCAAGGCACAAGGCCCAGTTTGCAAAGCCATTTTGCACATTTTGGAAAACCTCGTGACTTTAGCGGATTATACGGAAGAGACGGTGAAAACCTCCTACACTGCTAAAAAACCTCACAGGAAAGCAATTGAAGGCATTGAAGACCACGAAGAGGTGGAAAGCGAAGAGGAAGATGAAGAAGAAGAGAACCTACACATGGATTTTAATCCCATTCTTTGTAATTTTATCTTGTCCATCACTGCAGAAGGTTTAGGACGCTTTAAAGGTGAATTTGACTTCATTTTGATTATTTTAATGAAAATTAACGAGTTTTGTATGTTTAGAACGACCTAACTATGGATCGCTTTTGTTAAGACCGCACGTCATGTCCATTTTGGGTTATTTGGAGCAGTCTGTGAAACGCGCTGCCAAAAGAGGCTCTGGGTTGAGTCCCCGAGAGTTGATCTTGCTAGCAAGGCTGACGGAATTTGTGGAAGGACAAGAAGAGAGCGGAAGATTGGCCATTTTGGTCTGCCAGACCTTGCAAGCTGGTTTAGGAGCCAAACACTCCGTTTCTGCGGAAGAAGCAGCCGAAGAAGGTGGAACAGACGATAAGAAACGGAAGAAGAAGGGGAAAAAGATGAATGAAGAAAGTATCGTATATTTGCTGCAAACCTTGGGGCATTTGTTACACGTCGTTGCTGAACCCAACAAGTTTATCAAGTAAAACTTCGATTTAACTCGTCTTCATAGGTTGTGTATTATCTTTTTGTGTATTTACGTTAATTCTCGGGTAGATACTTGTCGCCCCTGTTTGGAGTAGTGGCTAGCCGAACTTCCCGGGGAGCATTGTTGGACGTTTTGACAGTGATGGGCAAGAGAGACCCTGGATTGAAAGAATTGGCCGATTTTGGGGCAGATTTAAACGCATACGATGCTAGGAGAGTAGAAGAACCGGATTTCAACAGACGTTTGGCTGCGTACAAAGTCGCCAATGAAAAAATGCAGTCTGGCAATGCGAGTAGAGATTTCAGCCAGTTTGTGATCTACAATGTGGCTTACCAACTCAAAACAGTAAATTTGTCTTGTAGTTTCGACTAATTTTGATAAATTTTCCAATTCCTAACCAATATTTCCCCCCCCAATATTTCCTTTGGGATATAGGAAGAAGATATGTCGTTACGGGATTGTGCAGGTGCATGCTTGCAAAACTTTGCAACGTTTTTGCAAAAACAAAGTGAAAAACAGTTCGAGGAAGCCCAATTCATCCTCCAATTGCTCTTTAATCAAGTGCGATTGCTCGTCAGGTCCAAAAAGGAAAACGTTCGACACGAAGCCTTAGCCATCTTAACTCAATTGGTAGGAACATATTTTATAATAATGAATAATTCAGAAACCAGTGCCTTGAAGAGTTTTTCGTATTTCTTTAAGAATTTGAAGATTGGAAGATTTCTTTAAGAATTTCCAGAATTAATATTAATGGGTTTAGAAAAATTTAAGTTAGAACCTTCGTAATCAAAATTAAACATTTCGTAATGTATACATTTTGTTTTTGAACGTTTTCTCAGTTCAGATTTTTATTTTGATATTATTTGATATTTTATTTGATATAAGTGTTTTGATATTGAAGAATTTTGGTAATGGAGAAACTTAGGATTTGCGTAATGATTCTTAGAAATTTAAATATTTAACGTTCTTAGGAATATAAGTAATTATTTTTCTTAAAAAATTCAGTTTTGAACGAGGATTTCTAATAAGTTTTCTTTAGATTGTGCGATGTAATCACTTGCACCCGCAATTGAAAGATTTGCTGAAACTTCGCACCGAAGACGATATGGAAGCTGATTTTTACGAGAACATTCGCCACTTGCAATCGCACAGAAGAGCGCGAGCCATGTCTCGATTAGCAGCCAAACTGTTAGCAGATCCCACTGGGAAATTCTTGCAGGCAGATACACTTACCCAAGTCCTTCTCCCCATAGTTTCGTGCGTTTTCTTCAATGAACATTATGCGAAATACAGTCACATGGTGGACGCAGCCATGGAAGTAAACTCTTAAATTTCTAACATCTTTTTTAAGGCTGTGAGTTCTAATTTTTCTTTGCTTTTAGGCATTGGGAGCAATTGCGAAGTGTTTGCCATGGTATAGTTACGATCGATTGCTGCGATACTTCCTCGGAAGCTTGTCAAAGCAGTCAGATTTCCAAAAGCAAGCAGTCAGGACAACCGTCGCCGTTTTGGATGCGTTTCACTTTGACTTGTCTTCTTCCAAGCTCAATCTAAAGGAAATTAAAGAAGAAAGTCCCCAGGAAACGGAACCTAAAGTCGAAGAAGACCAAAACGACGATCTTGCGCCACAAGAAATCGAAGATTTGGATTCGATCGTAGACGAACCGGCTGTAATAGAAACCGAGACTGAGCCAAAAGTGACCGGAATTAGCTCTAAATCGGCTACCAAAATCCACGATGCCATTGTTCGTCATTTGCTGCCCCAATTGAACCGCTTGCTCACTGCCTGCACTGCCCGGGAGGGAAAACACAAGTCTAATCGAGGCAGCGAGCATTTCCCTGAAGATGAAGAAGTTCTGCGAGTTCCTTTGGCATTAGCAATGGTTAGTTTGCTCAAAAACTTGCCAAAAGGCACTTTAGAACGCCAACTACAAGGGTAAAGTTTACATACAAAATTGCTTTTTGTGAAATTTCTTGCTTAGGATCTTCTTCAAAGTTTCTACCTTCTTGAAATCCAAAGCGGACAGTGTCAGACAGACTGCGAGAGAGACTTTGATCCGCATTATGCAAATTCTGAGCCCGATTTATCTTGGGAAGCTATTGAACTCCATGAAAGGCGTTTTACAACGCGGATACCAAATCCACGTACTTATTTTCACTATGCACTCTATTCTACGCTCCTTGGAAACGCAAATCCAACCGGGATCCATCGATAACATGATTCCAGCCTTAGTTGAGGTACAAATAATAAAAATTCTCTTGAGAAAGTGTTACAAATGAATTTTTTTAATGCAATTTTGTCGTTTCAATGTTGCAGATTTGCAAGCAAGAATTATTTGGTCAGACTGCCGAAGAGAAAGAAGTGTCGAAAGTAAAGGAAGCTAGAGGAGTGAAGAGTTATGATACTTTGAACCTCCTTGCCGCCAAAACTGGGCCAGGTGTTTTGCTACCTTTAACCTCTCCTTTCCAAGAGGTAATATTATTGGATTTAACATACATTTAATTAAAGATTTATTAATTTAAAATATTTTTATTTAATTTAAAGAAAAATCTTGAGGAATTAAACGAAAACTTGTTAGTTTAAAGACAATGTTAGAATTAAATTGATTAATTACTTGGGATAAAATAAAATTTTAATTCCATTTTTCTTTTTTAAAAGGTTTTGTCCACTACGAGATCTCACCAGGTAGTCAACAAAGTCCAAGAAGCGCTGCAGCACATGGCTACGGGCTTAGCTGCAAATTCTGCGCTTCCTGTTCCTTCATTATTGACATTTTTCTACGGAATAGTCTCGCAAAGCATCCCACAGTTATTTCCTATCAAAAAGCAAAGAAAGAAGGACCCTAAATTCAGTAAGCCGGACTCGCTTATCATTGCAGCAGAGCCAAAACGCTTCACCCCAGCAGCGGGAAGCTTAACTCAGAAAGGCAGTCAAGCCAACGCTCACGTATTAGTCGAATTTGGGTTACACTCCCTTCACATGATCCTCAAAAAAGACCGGATTCAAGTGGAAGATGCAACTCATTTGAGTATGATCGATCCTTTCATCCCTCTCCTCACCGAATCACTCCAATCACCGTATCCAAAGATCATTTCCTTGTCTCTGCGTTGTTTAACCAAGATGATGCGATGGACTTTACCTTCGATTCAAACGCACATCCAAACTTTGGCCGAGTTCTTGTTCCTCACGCTCAATAAGTATGCAGGGACCACTGGGCAAGGCGAAATCGCGGATATGGTCCACGCCGCCTTTAAGGTAGTGATTTTTACGCCTATTGCCATAGCTTTATTATAGACGCCTGGGGAATATTGTTTTACTATATATACTATTTTACTATATAATATTTACTGTATATTGTTTTATTTTTGTATTGTATTATATTTTAATTGATTTTGTTTCTTATTTCGGTTCCATTTTCTCCTTTTAGGCTGTTACAGTTCTCGTGAGGGACATCCCGAGTTATTCTTTGAGCGAAGAGCAGTTGCGAGTCTTGTTAACCTATGCCGAAAGTGGCTTAACTGATCCTCAGCGTCAAACGCTGGGATTTGGTGTGTTTAGGGCCATTTTAAAACGGAAATTAATCGCTCCCGAATTGCCACCAGCTATGGAACGCTTAGCTAAGCTGAGCATTACTTCCGAGGCGGATTTCGTGCGCGGTCAAGCCCGACAAGTGGTTTTGCAGTTCTTCTTGGATTATCCCTTAGGCGCGAAATTAATCAAACATTTGGAGTTTTACTTGGCACAACTCCATTATGAATTTGAAAGCGGAAGATTATCGGCTATTGAAATGTTCCAATCTGTCGTTTCAAGTTTTCCCAGGGTAATACTTTATAGAACTTACATTTACTTATTGTTTGCCTTGCTTGAACTTAATGTTTTGTATCTCTTGTGATTCTTTTTCTAATTTTTTCAAATTACTATTGTATTATTAATCATTGTTGCTATTATTTTTGTTCTTAGGGCGTTATAAATCAACACGCAAGCTTGATATTCGTGCATTTAGCTCCTGTGGTGGTCAACGACGCATCGGCGTTATGTTCGAAGAACGCTGCACAAGTGATCAAATCACTCATTCAGCGTGCGGACGCGAAACAAACCAACGTTTTATTCAGCCTGGTCCTCGCATGGTTAAATGACGCTAAATGGGCACATAAGCGTTTGGCAGCGCAACTCGCAGGGTTGTTCGTTGAAGCGGAAACGACCAAATTTGAGAACCGGTTAGAATCGATCTTAACTCCGTTATCTAAACTCTTGGATCCCGATAATGTCTGTGAGGACACACACACTTCAGATCATGTAGTCATCCAAGCGTTGACTTTGCTACTCAAAATAGGACAAAATTGCAGCTCTGCGATGCATAACGCAGAAAATACGAATGCTATGACTACTATTTGGGGTTTGTAATGGATAGTTTCGGTTTGTTTGTACCGTTTTGGACTAATGATGTGGGAATTTAGGTTACGTACAAGAACATTTATTGCATCCTCACGCTTGGGTGCGTCTATTGGCTGCCAGATCAATCGGGTTACTGTTCTCCTTCCATAATCCGGAAGTGGTAGTGAAAAAGGCGAGCGAGGTTTTGCAGAACAAAGCCATTGATCGTGACGAGTCGCCTAAAAAGAAGAAAAAGAAGTCAAGCGGAACAAATCCCAACAAAGACAAAGGAAAAACATTGAACCAGGAGAATACTTTCTTAATCAATGAAGAAATCTCGGAGAAATTGAGATCTTTAGCTGCAGACTGTTTAGCCCAATTACAGTCCCAGTTACTAGACGACCAATTAGCTGAGCAGGTAATATTTAACTTTCCTTTTCTTATAAAATTAATTAACGAAATTTTAGCTAAGTGATGAACTTTCTTTAAATGATTAATTAATCTCGTAATGATATTTTACCTTTAATAAATTAAAAGGAATTCATTGAGATCTAACTTTTAAATTTTAATTGTCATATTTTTGCTATTTGAATTTTAATTAATTGTTATCTTTTTAAAAAAAATTAATTGCATTGTAAATTCGTTTATTTGGGCACAAATTAAAGCTTTTGTTTGTAGGTGGTGAAAAACTTGATTTATTTAGCCAAAATCTCCGTTCGCATGCCTCAAACGGATCTTGCGTCCAAAAATGAGACAGAAAATGAAAACGAGGAAGAAGATGGAGAAAGTGAAACACATCAAGACCCTGGTCCGCCAACGGTTAAGTGGTTAATCCGGAGGTTGAGAGGAGAAATCAATCAAGAAGTAGCTGTAAACCCGAAATATTTTATTAAGGTAGTTATTTCGTTTTTATTGATTTGTTAATAGGGATTGAATGGATCGTTGTTGTTTTTTGTTGTTTTTTGTCTAGCGCACATCTGCGTTCAAGTGGATGGCTGCCTTATCCGTGGATATTGCTCAGTTGCATGGCTCGGAATCTGTGCTGCTCTACTTGGGCCACCTGTTACCGCCTTTGGCACGTGAATTGGGAGACGACGGTGCTCCTGAGCCTGTACGGGAATTAGCACAAGAAGTAGCAGACCTCATTAAAGGACTGGTGGGCCAAGAGGTCTTTGCTACCCAACTTGTGGCTGCTCAAAGGACCCTTTATCAACGTCGAGGGGAACGTAAAATACAACGAGCTTCAAGAGCTGTTACGAACCCTGTACTAGCCGCTAAGCTAAAGATGAAAAAACAGTCTACCAAGAAAGAGGCCAAGAAGCGAAAAATGGCTAATTTGAGAGGAAAGAAAGTGAAGAGACCCAAATTGCGAGATTTGGCTTTCGCCGAAGACAAATGAGTTGAATCTTCGAGTAATAAAAACCTTTACTGAAAACGTAATCTTCGTCTCGAATATAATTAGAATACGAATTTTTAGAATATATTTGTATTTAGCCCTTTCTATTAAATATATATGTTTATTAAATTTACACTTGATATACGTCATGGATGGTGTCTTTTCAACTACTTTACTTTATTACTACCCAAACCACACAGTTGCCTCCTCCCCCCCAAAATGTACAAGGCCGCTTGATCTTGAAACACTCTTTGACAAAGATCACCGTTGATATTCTCTCCAATTAACGCGCTGACAAACATCTGCATGCTTTAGTTGATCTTCCTTGACACAATTTGCGTACATTGTTAGAATATATAATAAGGATAAATTAAGTGTGCATGCATTCAATAAACATCCTGTTTTATTAAATATTTGCAAAAGTAAGCCAAAGTATCGCTATATACAAGCCAGGCCTGAGCCAAATAATTTTTTTCCTTTGAAAAATGTAAAAAAAAAAAAAACGAAACGAAAGAAAAATTTCCAAACTTTGAAAAATGTTGAAGAATTTCCAAAGAAAAATTGTTTCTTGAATGCATACTTAATACATTTAATAGAGAAGGACGTTATCGAAATATACAGAAATAAGTCCTACGAGTATCAGAATATATATATTAATAGAATGTAAGTTAATAGGAAATGCAATAAGGAATCTGTAGGGTATAAAACTGTATTTGCCAGTCATTTAAACTTTCCAACGATCAACGCTGGATGGGGTTGAATTGTTTTTAGGTCATGCATTTTTGCGCTGTTTGTGATGGAATTACGTCAGTCATCTTTATTAACAGACTAGCCAAGAAATATGGTGGTTTTAAGAATCCCATAACTTCTTAGTATTTTCCCTGAACGCCAACGGGGTGATCGGTGTACCAGCCAAAAGCGCCGTTTCCGCCGGTGTATGCTCCTACAAATGATTATGTAATTACTCAGGTTCATATAACTATTCGTGAATTTCGACTTGAACTTACCATAATCGACATAGTCGTTGCCCTTGTTATCATGATGACCACCATAAGAAGGCTTACCGTAAGAATTGTCGGCAGCGGTTTCAGGTTCTTCAGCAGTTGCAGGGGCTGTAAATGGTTTGAAACATCAGGTCAATAAGTTTCTCGTTTTCACGTATTTGCGTGTTTAAAAGCTCGTCAATTGAATATAGATTTGGTCTTTCATGACTGTTCTGTAATGTAACTTACCAGCGCGACGGACCAAACGGTGTTTGAATTGGGGAACAAGCACTGGTTCGCCATCGGGACCGACAGCATTGATGAAGTCCAAGTCTTCTAACGGGACAGCCAAAAAGCGGGGACGAGCCGAAGCTACACTAGCCATTGCCACCAAACACAAGGCTACGACGGCCTAAAGATGGTAACAAAAAACAAAGTTAACAGAGATTAGCACAATTATAGACTTCAGTGTTAAATTTTGAAGGAGAATTTACTAGTTTGGCCATGTTGGAGGAGCTTATTGGAAAGATCGGAGGGGAACTGATGTAGAATCCGTAATGCTTGCCGGCTTTTATACCCGTGAGGAAGTGTAAATAAGGTAGGTACTTTTGTGTCCCCGGGCTGTCCCCGTAACAGCAACAGAAAGTCCATGCATGACGGACTCACGCAATTTATTTAGCCTCAGACAAGAAGCAGCAGCAACAGATGCCTATAATGTTGAAAAAGTGGGAGAAAACGGTTCTGGACTAGATGCTCCAAACATACGGCGTTGGCAAGAGAAACGAGGACGACTTATTATTTTAACCAAAGGGCGAACCTGGAAGCGATGTGGCCTCTTAATTTTTTCTTTTTTTTTTCTTTTTGGTCTTATAGTTATACCTCAGCCTGTACGAGTAATTAAATCAGTGAACTCCTATACTAAGCAACGATTCTGTGAAGTTCGTATCGTTTAAATGTTTGAACTTTGGAGAAGAGTAATTACGAAAAGACATTTTGAGTAATAAGGAAACCGCAAAATGTTTACAGCTTTGCGAGATGCGAGGTTTGTGTACTTTCTCGCATCAGCACATCTGTTTTTATTTCAAACAGCTTCGAGGATACTGACATAGTTTTCCTATCTTTACAACTTTAACTTACGGTGAAAGCCTGGCTCAGATTCCAGCCTCGAATTTACACAGTAATAAAAAGCAGCAAATTATCTCATCACGCGGTTTAAACGCGACTCGAATCGTAAAGACAAATAGAATACGAGAAAGACGAAATAGAAAAAGAAAGCGTATAGAGCGAATTAATTACCCTTTCCTTTTGTAGATGAATAGACTGTGTATAGTATATATTTCAAACATATATCGAAGAGATTTGCATTAAGTGAATAACCGAGCAGCACTTATTATACGATTTAACACACTAAAGGACAAGAATCGAGATTTTCCGTCTTTTCAAGCATTTAAGTTCTGAACATAAACTTGTCAATTTACTAACGTTACTAGAACTATAACACAAACGCTAAATATAAATGCAATAATGGCTATAAGCTGCCAAAAAAGTAATAGAATCTTGGTATGGTTATGGTTAACAAATTTTTAGATCCGCAATGAAACTCTTCAACTGACTGTTCGACCTTTAAAATGCAACGTAATTACCGCTTAATTTTTTTTCTTAATTTGGCACGACTATAACACCCTCCTTCATGTAACCTCATTCTCCCACCTACTCGATCAATTAAATCTCATGATACATCCTGTTGTCAATCAATTGAAAACTCAATTAAGTCTAATTTGTTAATAACAATGGTACTGCGTACAAATGGGGTGGAAATAAGTGAAGATTAGAGGTTACTGTTGAGTTGAAGGTGATGGAGGTCTATGAAAACTAACGTAAAGAGTGCTGAGGCGACGAGGGTCTTCTACAGCGATGGCAGTAGAAGGAAGTCGGTGTTGGGTACTCTGGTTCTGGCCACTATTGCCATTAGGTTGCACTCGCACTTGTTCAGTGCTGTTGCCGTTAATGTCTCCGTTATTGTTATCGCCATGAGCTGCAATAGCTGCACCTTGGAGCAAGTCTTGGCGCTCCGAATCCTCTTGTGGGTGAAGCGAAGACGGGTGCCTGCTAGCACTACTGCCACCTCCTCCTGCACCTCCGCCTGAAAGTAAGGAAATGATGGTGGAAAAGGCCGAATTTGGTTGTAAATAGCGAGCTTGGCTGGCCGCAGGAGGCTGTAGGGTATGCAAATTATCTCTAGATGCATACGGTGGCGGCGGTTCTTCTCTTCGCGGCGCATTGACCGCCTCGCAATACGGAGGGGGATCCACCGGTCGGCCTACGAATTGCACCCCATTGTTGATGTTGTAAGTCACGAGCAAAGCGCTGTTGTTCTCATCTGCGAGAGGAGCACGATTACCATGTCCGTGTCGATAAAATTCGCTTGTGGCAGACAAATACGCGTCCAGGTCAGTCCATGTCGGCGGACCCGTTCGAGATAATGGATGAGTTCGACTAGCACGACATGCACTTGCCATCGCTACGAAATGAGAGCGTTTCATATGAACCCTACAGACCGCTACCACGGTGATCGTCACGATAATGACAAACGCTATTGCGCACCCTATAATTTAATAATGAGAAAGTATGGAAATTGCAAAGATTTTCCACCCTTTTTTGACTTAAAATTCTTACCAACAATCGTGTACATAGTCGACTGGAGGAAGCCAATGTCGTTGAAATGCTGCTGAGTATGTAAAGGTACATCTGCAACATGATCTAAGCAAAATAACGCTTGAGAAAATATAAAAAATTTGAATTATTGTTACTTCTGTAGAGTTTTGAGCAGCAAGGGTTTTGATAACCCATGCTACAATTGGGTTCTAACCGCTTGTCGCAACAATAATGAGGGGGCATACACCGCCCATCATCACAATACAGTTTTCCATCACAAGGTGGACCGCCTAAGAATAAATGGGTTTAAATTATAAGAAGGAATATACTTGGAAATATAAGGAAAGGGACGGCGGAGTTAAAATTTTATGTGAAATATCTACCGCATAATAGAAGATCTTCATCCTCAGCCCCTCCGAGGCAATCGTCGACACCATCACAAATGTACCGTCGATTTATGCAAACGCGAGGAGAGCATTCGAACTGGTTTTCCCCACAATATGTCACAATTTTACTCTTTCCTAAGAAAGAGCGTTGAATTTAAAGTACGTGCATAAGACGCGTTTGAGTTTTTATTCAAACAATGTTTTTTTTTCGTTTTTACTTGGGGGCCCTTGTATACGAATAAAGACCTTTTTCCTTAGATTATGGACTTCGTTTAAAGCCACACACTCGTAAGATCCAGTGTCGCTTTCTTGGAGTTGCTTGATCATTAGTGTCACCTGACTGGGTACAGTCGTGTTCATACGGTTGACTCTGCGATAGAAAATAAAAGAATAGAAAGGAGTATTATACGATAAGGGATTTTTTTTACCTATTGACGGCATTCAAAGGCAAACGCCATTCCAAACGGAATTTTATGCTGGGACCTTCTCCAGCTCGGATTATTTGACAGGAGAGACTAAGCGATTCATCAATTCGGCGAACGAGGATTATGCCCCCACTTTCTGGTTCAGGGAAGATGGTGAGCTTGTAATTTACGGGATGGGCATCTACAGCAGATTGTATTAAATTCCCAGAACGCAGAAGAGTTAAGAGGTAAGAAAATGTCGTGTGATTAAGTTTACCTGCTTCGTCTGCTTCATAGTCTATTTTGGCATTTCCCGCTTTCAATGATTGTAAGTCACTTTCATGACCAAGTACTAAGACTATGTAATACAGTAAACAAGAAATGAAACTCAACTTTTTCCAAAAATTCTGGGAGTGGGCGGTGTCATTTTACCTGAACATATGAAAACAACTGCGCAATAAAATACGAATAATGTAAGTTGTTGTGTTTGACCTTCCATGGCGAGATAATTTTACATTTGAAACTTCCGCCAAATGTTAGAATTTGTCGTATTATTCGCACATAAGCCGACGGCTACCATTTCACAACAAACAACAGCTGATAGTGGGATTGTATCGGAAGTCGGTATTGTAATCGATTTTCAATCTCACATCAATTCTAAGCATTTCGGAGGATATTTGAAATTGCCGTTTGGTGTTTTATTATTTAATTCTGCTGCTGCTAAATAAAAAGTTATTTACTGTGATCTAACTAAAGTTTTATATTCAACAAGCAGCAACTCTCGCATAAAAGCGTGTTCAGCCATGTTTGGGGAGGAGCCTAATAAGCGATCCTCAACAATCCTTATTTGGCTTCAGGCGGGGTATTGCAAATCGCAGCACACTTATAAGGTTAGGTGGTTAGGCTAGGTTATAGGTTAGGTTAATTTTAGACACCTCCTACAACATGGCCGACCCCGTTTGTGCGGCTTGCTGCTTTTAAGACTCCTCCCACAGCACGTGCTTTTATGCGAGAGTTACTGCTTTTAGTAAACAAGAAAGGCTAGCCTGACGTCCTAATAATCATTACGGTAAAAATATTTAATTCGAGTTAATAGTATCAAATTGTTAGAGTAATAGTTACTATTTATATCAGGTATGAACATGTGAACATGTATTGAAATAAGATACTATTTGAATTTCCCGTTGATTTTGAGCCGACGCGCAATAGCGCCATGGCAGCAGTCTGGTTGGTATCGATAAAAACTCATCTCGATAAATAATCGACTTCTAATCTTTAGTCTGATTCCGACGGGGCAGCTTGTAGGATCGTTTCAAATTTCTCTCTTTGATTTGTTTAAAATAGTATTTTATTATACGTGTAGTGTATTTAAAACGATCCCTGTTTTCTTGTTCTTCTATTTTTTTTACATTTGTTATCTAATCATGAAATTTTCTGCCTAACACAGGTAAACACACAACAACCCTATTACATTATATTATAATTATTTGTTCTATCAAACTTGAAACTTGAAAACAAACTTGCTGGCGTTGCTTTAAAGTTTTACTCTTACCAATTCAAATTCTTTTTCTATATTAGTCTGCTTTCATCCCATAAGCCTCTGTAAATGGTTCCTATTTCTTCTGGCTATAGCTTAGAATTAAGTTATTTACTCTTTAAAGTCTCGTAAGTCTGAAGCGTTTTAGCCACTATCTATTTCCCTTATACAGGCATGGGCTTCATCCGGGGTGGTTTATTCTGGCAACGTGATCGTTACAATAACTGCAGCTACACCCTTGTCTTGGGTATATATACTTGCTCTCTCACATCTATAGTTCGTCATTATGGAAAACTCAGATCCTTCTGCATCCTCTGCCCATCACGTCCAGAGCATCCGCGAAATCTTCGAATCCAAAACCAACTCGGACGTAAATCCACCTCCAGGTCGCAGAGACTCCTCTTCCTCCATAACCAAACCTTCCCTTGCAGTGCGCACCTCCTTTCTCTACACCAAAATCCGCGAAGATGCTCTCTCCAGCTCCCATCAAAGCCTAATTTCTGAAGATAGTCACATCCCAGGTGACAAAGAGACTGCAAGGGAAGCCAACCCCTCATCTTTTCTGCATTCTCCTTCTAATCCCGAATCGCCCTTCAATGCTCAAACTCGGATCAGCATCAAACGCAGCCCTGCTTTCCGCCAAGACAAAAAAGCGCCTTCAATTCCTAGGGAAAACGCACCCGAGCCTCCCATATCGAACATTTCCGCTTCAGTGACCAGCAAAGCCGCTTTATTCGAGTCTACAACCAACAACAACTCGTCCAACTCTTGTCCTCTCAAAAAAGTAAGTCTGAAACGCAAACCACCCATCACTACCAAACCAGCCTGCCTTGTCAAATCGCCTCTTCACTCCCAATCCAATGAAGCCTCCAGACTAGCTCCCAGAGAAGAGGAGGACGTGACTAACAAGATCTCGGATCCAAACGAGCAATTAGCCCACGTTTTACATTCGCCTTTGCCTCCCGGTCCGCCGCCCCAAAAACCCCCTCGCACTTTCCTCCACGACGTTTATTCGGAAATCAAACTCGGAAAATGTGTCCAGGAAACGAGTTTTCCCCAAGATCTTGACGCCCACGTCCAACCGCAGAAACCTCTCCGTAAAAAAGGAAGAAAAAACCCCCCTGTGGACTCGGAAGATCATTCAGCTAGCCTTCTTAAGGAAAACTTGCAAACTCCAGCGGATAGTTTTGTCCTCATCCGTTCCAAAACAGAACCGTCTCTGTCGCCTCGAAAAAACGTTAGTGAATCGGAAGAACCAACGGAATCTACGCCAATTTCGATACAAATTGAACCTTTGTCAAGTTTCTATGCCGTGACGAATTTAAACACTTCAGATTTTAATTCCAGTTCAGGTGGCGTCGTTTCAACCACTCAAATTATGCGGCGAAAACAAGTGGCGATTATCAAACCACAAGTACCCATTCGACCACTGTCCACTTGCTTGCCTGCTCAAGCTCCGATGGTTTCCGAGCCTGACCGGAAGATATCCCTGACTCAATCTTTGGATGAGGAGGATTTGGAGTATTCTTGCACGGAATCTAACACGAGTCGCGTTTCGAATCCAGTGCGCTGGAACCAATTTAATCCGGAAGTAACGCCTGAGTCTGTTAAACGCCCAAAATCGACGTCGCCGGGCAAAACAGCAACGATTAAGCGGCTTTCCGCCTCAGTTTTACCCTTAACGAATCTCAAAACGTGGAAGGATATGACCACAGGGAGTCAGGATAGTCTGGATGTGAAACCTTTGGCCAAAACGTCTTCCAAGTCTAGTTTGACGATCAACCGCACTCGAGCGTCTACGTTGACCTCTTCTTCACCTCCGTTTTTGGCAGCTGCGCCTCAGAAAGCTACGTCACCGGGTAGGAAACATTTGACGACCCCGAAGACGACATTCTCGGATGGAAGAAGATCCTTGAGTGCCGAACATATATATTCCGAGCCGATTTTGCGCCAAAACGCTCAACGAACCCCGGGAAGGTGGCCTGGTGCCTTACATTACATGGTAAAATTTGAACATTTGTATGATTTTATTATTTCTAAAATTTTACATTATACAGTCATTTTGTTGTTTCAGTTTAGCATTCATTTTAGTTTCTGACTGCGGAAGAAGGGTTTAGGCCCTTGGAGACTTTTCCCAAGTTATTTGACAAATTGTTGTAAATTATCAGCGTTGTTTCGGAGTTAAGGAAAACCAGAAATAATTATTTTTATTTTATTTTATGGTTATTTTAATTTCAGTGATGTGTGAGAAGGTTTAGAAGGTCGTTGAAACTTTTACTAAGTTATCCGACACATTCTTGAATGCATTTGAGGTGTTAGAGGAGGAGTTTTTTAAACTCTAGTTGTAAGATAATGTGGGAAAGTGTGGGGCTAGCCTGCTTCGCCTTTATAAAATGAGATTTTGCGTGTAATAATTGTGGGATTTTTTTTATTATACCTGTGTGGTTCGTGAGGATGGACTCTTAATGTATTTCCGTTTGAACGCAGAGTACTTCCATTGTGGAAAAGGACGAACACGAACGAAAGCTTTCATCCGTTGATTTGGCGGTAGCCGTTACACCTGAGGAAGACAGCGGAAGTGATGTTACGGAGAGCGATAACGATGAGATTGAAAGGTAAACTCTTTAGTGTTGCTCGTAAATCCTGGTCGTTACAAATAAAAATGTTCCTTTTGGATTTTTTTTTCGCCTTTTTGGTCGTTTTAGGTCACAAATCGTGGAAGATCGTAAAATCTATGTGCGACGCGTGTCGAGCAATGTCTGCGATTTGGAACGAAAACGAGGAGGGAAATTCTGCTTAGATGTTAGTGGGGGGCAGAGACTCTTTGAAGTGTTTCTTGTCGTCGGATTGTATTACGACCGTGACTTAAAGGTACATTTGCCTTACATCAAGAGTCGCTACCCGTCCGAGGTAAAATTAGATCATTAAGTTACGTGCTAAGTGCTTTAATTGTTTTTTTCTGCTTTCGTTTGTCTTTTGGGGAGCAAAGACTACTGTTCCCGTTGGAATAGAAGAACTCTGCTTTCCTGACTCAGCTCAATGGCCTCCTTCGACGAATTCATCTCAGCCTTACACCCTAGTCCTTACAGATCACAAAGGCAGGCGTCATTGGGCGTATTGCAAGCGAATTGTTCCTGAAGGAAGTCAAACTGTCATTCCAATTGCATATTGTCTTGTTTCGAGGCATCGAGCACCCGCCTTGTATTCGAAGGTAACATTAACTTTTTTTTAAGCAAAGTAAAAACAAAACAAGTGATGAAAGGAAAAGGGAAGGAAACTGGATTGGAGTTTGTTCGATGATGGATCATGTATTGATTTTCTTTGTATCGTGTATTGTATAGGTTATATGCGAGCTCACGTCGTGCCATGGTCTAGCAGATACGCAGTTTAGGAATTTATTAGAGTCTCTCCATCAGCAAAGTTTCCCTCGACCTGGAGGGTTCATCAAATTTGAATTGCCTGCTGCATTATGCCATAGTCCGATGGTGATCAAACGGGGGTTGGATAGTGGATTAGAAGAGTCGGATCTGGATCTGCTCTATGCGCGATTGGATAATAATACTTTGGTACATGTACTCGGCACGCTTTTGTTGGAACGCAAGTTGGTTTTCGTCAGCGACCATTTAAAGTAACGACTTAAAATGAATGCATTTCAAATTAGACCTAAAACTCGTTTAATTTTGAATTTTGAAGGTCACTTTGATGAGCTATTTATTCATCTTCAATGTTTTTTGTTGTGTTATTATAGTGTTGTGTCCGGATGTGTCCAAGGATTGTTGTCGATGATCAACCCGTTTCTTTGGCACCATACTTTAGTACCTGTTTTGCCTTCTTCTATGTTTGAAGTGGCTTCAGCGCCGACGCCTTACGTTATGGGTGTATTGCGCTGTAGTATTCAAGATTGGGAAGTTCTGGAACCTGATCAGGTTAGGAAATTATAGTGGTAAAAGTTGGTAAACAAGTTTAACGTGTTTGTCTGCTTTATCTATAGGGAATGCTGGTAGATCTGGATAGTGGACGTGTCTTACATAGTGTGGGCGATGAGGCAACTTTGTTACCACGCAGACTATCACAAGCTTTGAAAGCTGCGTTAGCTTCTGTGCCTTCATTATGCATGGCTGGGGAACCGGCGCGAAATGCGTTGCTGGCCCAAACGTTTCTTTGTGTTTTTGTGGAACTTTGTGGCCATTATCAAAGTCATATTGCTTTTGAGAAGGGCGAGAAAATCTTCAGGGTAAAAATGGTATCAAACTTCGTTAGAGCGCGAAGTTTCAAATGGACGATTTTCGTTTTGGAATCTGATGTTTGTTTAATTTCTTAGCGGGAAGATTTCATTGCCTCGCATCCGTCCAAAAGTGTGCAGATGTTTCTGGAATGGTTCACGGAAACAGCCATGTTTACGTTATTTATCGAGTCGCGATTGAAAGACGGACCCGTTATTTCAAGTAAAGACCCCTTTTTTATTTTCGTAAAGCTGAGGAATAGTGGACGAATGGTTTGAAAGAGTTGGTAATCAATTTGTTTTTGATAGGCCAATTTGAGCGGAAAGTTTTGGAGCATTCAGATCTCCGTAACTCGCCACTTATTCTCAGGAACCAGAAGCTATTTAGCCGAAAAATGCGAACAATCGGTAAAAAGACAACTGATACTTTACGTGAAATTTAGCGAGTTTCATTGTTTTTTGTATGTATTTTATAATAGGAGATAGATTGCGGGATATGAATGTGTTTGGGTGAAAGGCGTTTGCAGCTACTACGGAGTCTAAGTTAATTCTAGTAATGAAACTAATAATTCCCAGTATGAAAATAGCCTGATATTCTTTAAAAGACCGTTGTTTGTCCAAATTCAACCCACGCTGTGATTTATGTACTTTTGCACGGACGCTTCATGACTTTAATGCATTGTCATCACAATTGGCTCCTTTATTTATCATAACTGAACTCTTGAATACTAGAGCTAATACTCATTCGAATTTATCCAGAATAAAATCGAAACATACCTCATTCAATTCAGTATAGTATCAGTTTAATTAAAGAGTAGATATCAAACTAACGGGTAGTACACATAAATACCAAATAAACCATTATAAAAGTTACATTACTATTAAATTAGTATACTATTATAGAAATGAAGATGGTCTTATCAAATGAATCTAAGCGCAATAAGCGATGCCTCTAAGTATTAATGGGAGGTAATTCCCTGCTGGGAGTTGAGTGGACATGTATGAAATACTCAAAGGGGTTTTAATTTTATGACCAATCATGATTTCTGCTTTGCCAGGCATTTTTCTAGTTGAGCCAGCGATCCCGGAGGGGATTTTCCAGGTGGATAAGATGTGAGGACTTGACCTTGGAAGGCAAAATAATTTCTATCAGGGGGGTTAGTTGTTGGCTGCTATGGTCCGTCCTTTTATACTTTCGTGAAACAGCACTGTGATAGGAACGATGCATGGCAAAACGACTTTACTTTTTTCGTCATTGTCGCGAGTCCTGTTTATCGTATTCCGATACTGTCATCGAACTAATGGGTTGCGCCCGTTCCGAGAAATTCCAGGTCCAAAATCGTTGCCCGGTTTAGGTACCATTTGGCGCTATTTTCCTTTCTTTGGTATGCAAAAAAAATATATATTAAAAAGAGTGAGATAAAATAGTAGTTTATTAGGTCAATATTCATTCGACCATTTACATCAAACGGGTCATAAGAAATATCAGCAATATGGCCCTATTGTGCGGGAAGAAATCGTTCCGAATGTCAATTTATTGCTTTTGTTCAAACCTGAAGATATCGAACACATGTACCGCGTGGAAGGAAAATATCCATCTAGGCGATCACATACAGCTTTGGAATTCTACCGTCGAAGGAAGAAATCGGTCTATAGTACGGGTGGATTACTTCCTACGTGAGTTTTAATTTATTTTGTAGCTATTATCAACTTTATTATTTAAAATCTTTCAGATTTTTCTGTTATAATTATTAGAATAGTGCATTTGATTGAAGTTTTTATTTAATTAACGTATTTTAATTTTTATTATTTTATTTTTGTATGAATACGAAAATAGAGGATAAATATAAAAATGTCAAAAAAGTTGGGCTCGTCCGGGATTTGAACCCGGGACCTCTCGCACCCTAAGCGAGAATCATACCCCTAGACCAACGAGCCACTTATGCAACATCTTTTACTTCCAGTAATGGTGAAGAGTGGTATAAACTAAGAACAGCCCTACAAAAGCCTATTAGCTCGCCGGTCAAAGTGCGCATGTATATACCGGAAGTGGATCAAACGGCGCGAAAATGTGTAAATCGGATATGCGGTTTAGCACGTCAAAACCGTCTTCCACGGGACTTTCTAGGCGAACTGTCGCTTGTGTTTTTGGAGCGTAAGATTGAATCTTTTGTTTTGCAATTAGACGTTTTTTTTTAAATCTTTTTGATTGGATAGTTACTGGAATTGTTGCCTTGGATACTCATTTGGGAGCTTTAGAAGACAACTTGGAGCCTGATTCCCGTCCTTTGCGCCTTATTAAAGCTGCAAGTGACACCAACAAGCAAATCTTACGCTTAGACAATGGTCTGCAACTCTGGCGGTGGTTTGAAACTCCCAATTACAAGAAACTTAAGAAAGCGCAAGAATACTTCGAATCGTAAGTATAATATCATTGCAACAGTGCGTGCATATCAATATTCATGCTTATTTCTAAGAGTTGCTTTCGAGTACGTGGACAAGAAAGAAAAAGAACTAAGGAATGACATTGATTCAAGTTCTGAAAACGGGAAAGAGAAAACGTTGTTAGAAGCTTATTTGACGAATCGCAATCTTAATAAGAAGGATATCATTACAATGGTCGCTGACATGCTTTTAGCTGGAATTGATACGGTGAGTTCAATTTTATTCCCGCACATACCTATCTATATATCGGCCCGTTGGTCTAGGGGTATGATTCTCGCTTTGGGTGCGAGAGGTCCCGGGTTCAAATCCCGGACGGGCCCAATTTTTCACGCTTTAATTCCTCTTTTTAATTGGTTTCATTTATAGTTGTGATACTTTAAAACTATTAGTCAATTGTGTTATATTTTAGAGCGCGTATACGATGGGATTTGTTTTGTACCATCTATCAAAAAACCCAGAAAAACAAGAACTCCTTTATCAAGAAATTAAAGAGTTACTTGGTGATTCTAATCCAATTACCGCTGACTTTCTAAACAAGTGCTCATACCTAAAGGCTGTGGTCAAAGAATCACTACGATTAAATCCGATTTCCATTGGTGTTGGTCGTATATTACCAGAAGATACAGAATTTTCTGGTTATGAAGCTCCAAAAGGCGTAAGTGTTTAATTGGACGATTGATTATATGTTTAATTATTTTTATTTCGCAATTGTAGACTGTGATAGTTACCCAAAACCAAGTTGCATGCAGGTTACCAGAGTATTTCCGGAATCCGAATGCTTTTATCCCAGAGCGATGGATAAAAGGTCATCAATTGGCGGAAAATCCTCACCCCTTTTTAGTTTTACCCTTTGGACATGGACCGAGAGCTTGTATTGCTCGGAGATTTGCAGAACAAAATCTGTATATCTTAACAGCCAGAGTAAGTTGAAGCTGGCTGTTAAAAAGTATTTTAATGTGTCCGGCTCTTTATTATGGGCTTGGTGAGAAATTTAATGTGGCCTGTTGGTCTAGGGGTATGATTCTCGCTTCGGGTGCGAGAGGTCCCGGGTTCAATTCCCGGACAGGCCCAGATTTTTTTGTTCTAATTTCGAACTTCTTGTTGGCAGAAGAACATTGATTACCTAGTTTGGGTAATTTTAGATTGTTATTAGGTGATTCAAAAATTCCGATTGGAATGGAAGGGAGAGGACTTGGATTGCGTTTCGCAGCTTATCAATCGTCCTCACAGAAATCTATCCTTTGCCATATTACCGCGTGAGTGAATCACTATAAATTTTCCAGTTTCATTAAGAAGTTCTGTTATTTTGAGGTATTGGAATACATTTGAAAAAAGGAGGAGAATAGCGAGTCTTATACGTCCTGTGTATTTAAGATCGTAGCAGTTGATTCGAGTTCATGTCGTGCTAATTCATGAAGTCACAAAATATCCGTGAATATTATTCCGGAACACTGATTACTTCGTGTTGCACTTTTGTTTCGCGTTAAGATATTGAGTTTTATCACTTAAGCGAGAAGAAGATCAAACATTTTATGACTGAGTTCAATAGATCATATGCAACTCTACCAGTATAAGTTTAATTTATGATGACCGAGTCATGAGGAACGAGGTTTAACAAACAATCGAGTTTATACAGTCTCTTTATACACAGACGGAAACTGGGATTGGCTTGCAAAAAGTTAATTTATCGTAAAGTACACATTTATTTACACATTGTCAGGATCAAGTCAAACGAATTAGCCTTCCAGATACCGTCAGAAGGCCAAACAAACCGTAAAGAAATATTACCGGCGATATTAGCCCCGAATTTAAACCCATCGCCATTTCGTATTCATAAAAAAAAAATCATAAAAAATAACGTTAATTAAATAAATTTTTAAAGGAAATAATCCACCCGTATTATAGACCGATTTCTTCCTTCGACGGTAGAATTCCAAAGCTGTATGTGATCGGCTGGATGGATATTGTCCTTCCACGCGGTACACGTGTTCGATATCTTCAGGTTTGAACAAAAGCAATAAATTGACATTAGGAACGATTTCTTCCCACACAATAGGGCCATATTGCTGATATTTCTTATGACCCGTTTGATGTAAATGGTCGAATGAATATTGGCATAATAAACTACTATTTTATCTCACTCTTTTTAATATATATTTTTTTTGCATACCAAAGAAAGGAATATAGCGACAAATGGTACCTAAACCGGGCAAGGATTTTGGACCTGGAATTTCTCGGAACGGGCGCAACCCATTAGTTCGATGACAGTATCGGAATACGATAAACAGGACTCGCGACAATGACGAAAAAAGTAAAGTCGTTTTGCCATGCATCGTTCCTATCACAGTGCTGTTTCACGAAAGTATAAAAGGACGGACCATAGCAGCCAACAACTAACCCCCCTGATAGAAATTATTTTGCCTTCCAAGGTCAAGTCCTCACATCTTATCCACCTGGAAAATCCCCTCCGGGATCGCTGGCTCAACTAGAAAAATGCCTGGCAAAGCAGAAATCATGATTGGTCACAAAATTAACAGCCCCTTTGAGTATTTCATACATGTCCACTCAACTCCCATCAGGGAATTACCGCCCATTAATACTTAGAGGCATTGCTTATTGCGTCAGTTTAAACCCATTTCCGTTGGCAAAAAATCACTCAATAGTGCCATTGTCAAAAATACTAAAATTACTGTAAACTGCTTCGTACTTTGTGTTGTCTAAAGCCTCTCCACTAAAGATAAAATGAGCTCGTAGCGATCCATGCGACTCCTCTTGTAGCCAGGTGGAATTCTGTAGATAACTGGGCTTGCCCTTGATCCATTCAGAAATGTCTTGTCCATTTCCATTGTCCACTCTCCTGGTGAGAATGTTTTGCTGTCGACCGTAACACTTTAGTATACCCGAAGACCAGTAAGAGTAACTCATAGCCAAAGCTTGCATTCGTAATCAAAATCTGAATTCCGTTAATACCATTAACAAACAACCTTTTTGCTAATACCTGCCGTCAAGTTTTTGAGGCCAATGCAACCGGAATAATAATTTGTCGGGCATAACGTACTGTACATTGCTCCTCAAGGCAGCCGTCTTGGATAGATTCGTTGTATTTTTCAGGCTTGCCGGAACTTAAAATTCTGCTCCTTCAAATACAGGTTGCATCATTCGCTATATATTCTCAACTTTTTCCAAAGTGACGGCTCTGCCTCTGTCTAGCAAGGTAATATTCCCCTGTCTCCTACAGTAATTGTTTACTTGACATTGCGCAATTCCACCAGCCACCGTATGCTTCGTTTACACTGAAAGCTACACAAGTGTCAAGTTTAGAGCATTTTCTTCCACACTGTACTGCAGTACTTCAGTTCAACAGCGTATTTCAGAAAGGGACCCGAAACATAAGCGGCAATTAAATCTATGACCAACTGCTGTGAATGTCAGGTTATATGGAATTATAATTCACGTCACTCTGAGAAAGACATGCCAATATTTCATTTTCCCTGCTGCTTTTATGAAAATTCGTTGCCTTCGTAAAGGTCAACTGACCTATTGTTTTCTACGTTGTGTCGCGGTTGTACCCACATTATATAGGTTTACTGAGTTCAATGTAGCGAATACCGCCTTTTCGTGAGTTTCGGGACAGTTGATCTTTTACCAAGTCTTATTAATTCCATGCACTCAGAAGTGATTTGATAGTCAAAGTTTACGGCGAAAGTGCTTTTTCTGACACTTACTTTTATCTTGCTTTCCAGACAAGGGCAAAGATGATAGAAAAGGGTTAAACGATAAACATGACAACGTTAATTCGGACTATTACTTACGTTCTTCAAATCGTGAAATTGTTTCAATTAAAGATTACTTTTAAGAAATAAATATGACAGCAAACAGTATGTATTTAAAAATTTCCGCCTTTAATTAAATCTATACCGACAGAATTCTAGGAATTAGGAACGAAAGTATAGTAGCACTGGTACGTGTGCTAATCTCGTGCATTAAGTTACATATACCACTCGTGCTCAAGCTGTGTATCATGTTCGGGCTCCGACTATTGACTTTCTTAAGTTATGGAGTGAAGTAAAGCTTAAAGACTGACATATTGTAGGTATCAGACAATGTAGGCCAGCGAATACCGTAGTAATTATTGCTAAAGTCGCTATTATCCCAAAGAATTACGCGATCAGTGGGGCATGAACCGTTACTTGTTTTGTACCAGTATGGACCACATTTGCTAATGTCAGAAGGCCACACAAATTGTAAGGAAATATTACCATTGTCATTAGACCCGAAGTTAAACCCGTCGCCCGCATTTCCAGAAACAAAACTCATCCGAAGAGTACCGTTTTGGAATATAGAAATTTTTTTGTAAATAGCTTCATACGTTTTGTTATTGAACGGTTCTCCGCTTAAGACAAAGTGAGCTTGGGTGGAGGCAGACGCCATTCCTTGAAGCCATGTGAAGTTCTGTGGTTGATATGGTCTGCGTATAGTCCATTCGGAAATATCTTGTCCATTAGTTCTGTTCAACTTTCTGGCCAATGCATACTGGGAACTACCGTAACATTTAACTCCAGGAATAGGCGGAGCAGTATAATTCCAAATCCAAAGAGAACATTCGTGATCGATTGCTAGATACGGTTATAATTATGTCACCAATATTTAAGTATAAATGCTAGAAGAACTAATACCTGTGCTCATGTTTTTGAGTTGGAAGCATCCGGAACAGCTAGAAGGACAATTCGTACAATTTTCTCCAAAACAACCTGGTCGGATAAACTGACAGTAGTCTGTTGAATTGCCGGAGTTTAAAATGCCGCTTTTCTTTATACAGGAAGATGCGTTGTTTGGCGTATCTTTAATTTTATCCCAGGTCAAGCCTATTCCTGACAAGCCTATTAAAATTCTTTCATGGCCCACGCAATAGCTGTTATTTATGAGTGAGCATGTCCACTGCATGTCCCATCCGTAAATACTGAAAGCTACGCAATTGTCAAATTGAGAGCATTTTCTTGCGCAGTGCACTTGTGCTAAGGAGTACCCTAAAAGTATAGGCAAGTTAACATGACTATTCAAATAAATTTCTTACTGTACCTCCATAGAATAAATAAGTGATTGCATTGCTGTCATAAACGTATGCGTTGTACCATTTCGGATCCGTCACATAAAAGCTTGAAAGATACTGCGATGATAGCAGGCACACATGAAATAAAAGAAGAAATCCCAAAACTTTTAGCATCGCTGTGTACTATAGTTAAACTGTCCTTATAGTCTTGTAGGACCCAAGGTTTGATACAGACTGAACGATGGCTTGCTTATGGTATCTCTGGAAACAAGTAGTATGTAACTATGTCGTATGGTGGTAAACCCATCAGAAAACCCCAGTTCGATCAAGGCTATATTATTGGCGTCGTAAAAGTTGTCAAAGTTCAGTCGGTAATAAAATATTTATTACTAGTCGGGATCCTTTTCGTTTCTACATTGGGTCATTGATTTGCCATATATGTAATGTCTTCAAGGGGGTTTGTTGTTGTTTTTCCTATAGACACATCAATATCGATTTATTCACACGGACTCACCTGGAAATAAGCTATAAGAGACGCTTATACGCTGGTAACGGTAGGAGGTTTTTCCGTTTTTATTATACGTTAGGCAAAACGTTATATAAGCTCTTTCCTTTTGTATCACGTCGTCGTTCTAATGGGTTAATGATTATACGAAGGAACAATAAAGAGGACGAACTAGAAGATTAATACCAGATCTGGCGTGTTTCAATAACATAATGTTCTATAGAAAATTTAAAGTAATCTTTATTGGAATAGATTCTTTAAACACATAATACGCTATACTTTGTACAAAATCACAACAAAAATTCGCAATAAACATCGAATTTACCGTTCCAAGCTGCAACGTAGAGGTATAACCGATATCCATTTAATAATTGCATTTTAAGAAATAGTCAGCTAAAGGTTTTCTAGAACCAGAAGAAAAAGAGCAGACTTATCTTTTCCTCGTTTAACGATTAATTAACCACAAAAATCCACACCAAAAAAACAACCAAAAGTCTAACTAAATTCTTACTACGAATCAGCTTTTATGCACAAAGTATAAAATAAATCGGAGGTATATGAAATAAAATATAGTTTGTTAATTTGAATCGCTTTTGAAAAAGCGCCGGAGGAGCTTTCTTACAGCGGACAAAAGTCAAAACAATACCCATTACCCATTTCAGTTTAGAATTAAAATCTTCTTGGATGGTTTAATTTATTAACTGTGCCAGCCTATGACTGGGACAGCTTATAGTACCGTTCCGACTTTAGTCCGTGCTTGGGAGGGTGGGAGGGTGGGATGGTGAGCCCTAGCTCAGTTCTCGCCATAAGGGGCTATACAATTTTTGGGTGGTACCCGGGGAGAAAGATAAGCGAATTTTATCGCCGGGCAAGAGCACTAACTCGGTGAAATCTTGTCAGAAAAAAACTGGCCCACAACACTAGCTAGTTTATATCGTCTACGTGTTGGTCAAGATGCGTTGGGTATACGTTTTTTTAAAAAAAGGAAACGACATCATTTCATTGTTACATTTACGGTATTTCATGTGCGAATTGCAATAATTGGAATTGTAGGAAGGAAGCGTTTTCGTTTTCTTTTGGGAAGAATAATCTTCTCATTTCAGTTGGTGGAAAGTGAAACTGCCTTGTTCATCCCTTTGTCATTGTTGTTGGTTTGTGAATTGTATTGAAGTGTTTGCTGTGCGAAAGAAAAGACAGCTAAAAAAAAATTGAATTGAATTTTTAATTTTGATTGATTTTGAATGCGCTCATAGGTAAAGGCGCTAGGCCTCCGGCCAACTGTCCCCCCGTGTTATAAGGATAGGAAAATTTGAAAGTGAAGGGAAAGGGGCGGGGCTAAAACCGCTAAATAATTAATTACTCGGTTAATATGCATAATTGACATACGGGTTCTACAGCCAGAACATGTAGTTTGGTCTCTTCTATAACATATATTTTTTCATTTTGAAACCTTACTCCCCCTTTAAGCTAGCATGACCCTTTCTAAAAGCAGAAGCAGCAACTCACATAAAAGCGGGTTGAGGAATGTTGTAGGTGTCTTAAAAGAAGCAAACCGGATAAGCGGGTTCAGCCATGTTGTTAGGAGGCGTCTAAAAACAGTAGACTTAAACTAACTTAACTATAACTAACTCAACCTAACTAAACTTAACTAACTTAACTAACTCAACCTAACCAGGGGCGTCGCGAGGGGGGGGGGGTGCACCCCCAATAGTTGACGATTTTACCGACTGTATCATACAGTCGGTAAAATCGTCAACTACAGTCGGTAAAACTAAGTAAAACTAAGGTCTCCACCCCCCAATGGAAACCCCCTCGCGTAACTAAACTTAACTAACTTAACTTAACTAACTAACTAATTTATTAATTAGCTAATTTAACCTAATCTAACTTAACCTACGGTAATTTAACCTAAAATACCCCGCCTGGGGCGAAATAAGGCTGGTATGGTTTGCTGCGGATCGCTGGACGACCCTCCTAACATGGCTGAACCCGCTTTTATGCAAGTTGCTGCTTTTAATGTAAACAAGAAAGGTTCCTGATAGCCAGTCCTGATAGCCAGTGCTTTAGAAAAAGAAATTAAAAAATTTCCAACAGTGGCCACTAGTGGACTGATTTTGGTCGGTCGGGATCGGTAAATTTTCCGAAAAAACCGATCAGATCACTGCGACTTTTGAGTCACACCGATCAGATCAAAAATGGCCGATTGATCTGATCTAATCTTTTTAAAAAATCCAGAACACTAACCTGTCGTCTTGTCGTCTGGTTGTTAGTGTGATTTTTAAGTGACAAGCAACGCGGATTTGCACGCCATGGACTGCCGAGTTTTATCAATCCAAAGCCATGTTGTCTCTGGCTATGTTGGAAACAAAAGTGCAAGCTTTCCATTACAGGTGAGACTATTTATGTTTCTATTTCCGAAACTTTTTAAATTTCACTTCGTACTCTAGGTTTTGGGATTTGAAGTAGATACGATTAATTCAGTTCAATTTTCCAATCACACCGGTTACGGAAAATTTAAGGGAACGGTTTTACAAGATAAAGAGTTAGCCGACTTAATCGAAGGATTAAGAATCAATAACTTGAATAATTACACACACTTACTAACTGGATACGTGGGCTCAGCCTCCTTTCTTCACCAGTTAATTGCAGTGATCAAAGAACTCAAGAACGTTAACCCCAAACTCATTTATGGTAAGCTGCCAAGGATTCGCACCTGTTTTTCTCATTTAATAAGTTATTTTTTCAATTAGTATGCGACCCTGTCATGGGAGATAATGGGGAGCTCTACGTCCCTAA
The DNA here is from genome assembly GCA_003724045.1 of Lepidurus arcticus. Taxonomy (NCBI): domain Eukaryota; kingdom Metazoa; phylum Arthropoda; class Branchiopoda; order Notostraca; family Triopsidae; genus Lepidurus; species Lepidurus arcticus. Next base: position 59,040 of record RJJA01000334.1, read on the forward strand.
AGAATTGCTGCCATTATACCGCGATGAAGTCATTCCCTTGGCTGATATTATAACGCCAAACCAGTTAGAAGCGGAGTAAAAATTACCAAAGCTTATATCATACAAAAAGATATTAACTTAATTTTTATATGATTTAGGCTGCTAACTGGAATCAAAATCCAAACCGAAGAAGATGCATTGAAAGCTATGGATGCCCTACACGATAAGGGAGTTCGTACCGTTGTTATCTCGAGTTCTGAATTGGGAAAAGGCGATGGCACTCTAAATTCCTATGCAAGTTCCAGAAATGGTTGAAATAGCGTTTTTAGTACTTTCTGTCAATTATTACCTTGTATTATATTTATGTGTGTAGGTGATGGAACGAAACGGTTAAAAATTCAGATTCCTCGCTTGCCACATGTTTTTACGGGCACAGGAGACTTATTCGCATCTCTTCTACTCGCTTATATGCATAAGTTTGAAGGCAACCTAGTGCTAGCTGTGCAAAGTACGATTGGAACACTGCAAAACGTCATTCAGCGTACTCTGAAATATGCCCTAAGTATTGTTGTAGTTTAATTCCCCCCAAAATATCAATATTAACTATTGCTTTATAAAGATCAAGCCAAAGACGGGAAACCGGGATCAAAAGAACTCGAATTGCGTTTAATCCAGAGCAAGAATGATATAGAAAATCCCAGTTCGACTTTTAAAGCTGTCGTGTTATGAATGGAAGTCTAATTCCACTATTCTTATGGACCAGTCAACTGTTTTGCTTTGTCCATTTGATGTTAGTCGAACATAGCAGCCAGAAACTACCTTGATTTAAGCCAAAATCCACTAACTATAACCAGTGTTTTATAAGCCAAATTATTTTAAATACATTTAGTCAATTTAATAATACAAAGCAGTTTACAATGAACTACGCAAAGCCTATCGCTTTCTTTACTTCTTGCCACGTTTGCTCAGCGATTTCCCTCGCACTTTCTGCCCCTTCGTCGAGCACTTGGACTAGATACTGCGGCTCCTTTACTAACGCATTTATTTCGGTTCTTATAGGCGAAATTAACTCGTTTACTGCCTCAGCTACGATTAGTTTATACTGAGCCGTCTCTTTTAGAGCATTTTGCTCTTCTATCTGTTCCGTAGTTAAGCCACTGCATAGACTATGCAGTGTAATCAAATTTGCCACCGCTGGGCGTTTTATAGGATCGTATTTGACTGCGGAAATGAAGTCTGTTAACGCCTTTTTGCACTTATCGGTAACTTCTTCTGCGCTATCGGTCAACTCGATCCTACTTCTTGGGTCAGGATCGGATTTCGACATTTTCTTATCCGGATTCCTTAGACTTTTCAAGCGACTTGATGCGTCGTCTATTATAAAAATGCAATTGTCAAGCTTTAACTATCTTGAAACATACTTAGATTTTTTTTTTACCAGCGACTACCCCTATTGGCCGAGGGAAAACGTAGCCAAATTTGTGGTTAAAAATACGAGCTAAATGCTGAGAAAGCTGGACGTGTTGGATTTGATCTTCACCAACGGGCACATGAGTGGACCTTTAAACAAATAAAAAAAAAACACAAACGCAAAATAACTAAATACGTACAAATTTTAAGAAGAGAAGGTAGATGAATAGAATTATATAAGTTACTTATCATTACTTATAGAGTAGAATGTCGGCAGACTGCAAAACAGGATAAATATAGAGACCAAGTGGGATTTCTTTCATGGTGGCAGATTTTTCTTTATATTGAGGCAAATGCCCAAGTCTGGCCAGAGTGGTTAAGCATCCAAGTATCCAACTTAGTTCTGCGTGCTGGGAAACCGCAGATTGTTGGAATAAAATACATTTCTTGGGATCCAGACCACATGCGAGTAAAGAGGCTGTCATTTGAAGTACGTTTTGTCGAAGTGATTTAGCATCCTAAATTATGTATCTTCTTTGTTAGCCTAAAGATCGCTTAATATTGACATATTGTAAATTCTTTTTACCCGGTTCGGTGAGGTCAGAGAATGCATATCTACGATACTGAAAATGACTTGGTTTCGCTGTTGGGCTTGCTTTTGGTGCTCAACCCATTGTTTGATGGCACCGAAGTAGTTTCCGAGATGTAAAGAACCGGTTGGTTGAATGCCAGAGAATATTCGTTCATGATGAATAGTTTTGGCTAGACCATCGCCCTAATCGTGATAATTAACTGAATCAAGTTTAATTATTATGATCAAAATTTTTTAATTGTCTTACTGTGCAGGTTCCAGTATTTCTAAAATGATTGTGATATTTCCAAGAAAATTCTCTAAAGGGTTTAGTTGAGGATAAGCGTAATATTCTGGCCCGTTGCATTTTAGGTGAAACCACGTTGTTTATCAACAATAGGATATCATCGAAGTCTTCGCTGTTTGTTTGCCAGCAACCAATAATTGGTGTTGATAAAACTCGAAATGCGAAACACTAAATGGTAGAACGGAAACTGCTCTCTCATTGTTGACGGCGGTATTGGATTCAAATAGCTTTTGTAATATTTATAATAAATCCGATTCGATTAGCTTATACCCTGTCGAAACTACTTGTCTAATTTGCCCCGTTTTACCACATTTCGTTTTGTCAGTTACTTAACTTACAAGTTGTATTACAAGTTTGGGTTAGTTTGCGTTTATTCTAAACATCATACTAAGCAAATGGAAGCTTTTTCTTTAATATTTTTGGTTAATCTCCCATTTTCGTTCATATCCAATTCATTGTGTCCAGTTACCTACCACTATTCTCGTTTTTTTTTAGTGATTTTCATTTATTTTATTGGAAAAAATCATTGATATTTCTCTTTTTTAAGAAAATTGGGGGCGTGGTATTGTTAAAGCGTAAAATGCCAGAATACGGAATAAATCAACTACACAAGGCAGCGTCCAATCACGTGGCTCGTTGCTAATGCTACTCGGCCTTTGGCAAATAGCTGCAGCCCTCTGTTGACACTCACCCACTTTGCATAGGCGACGGAATTTGTGAACCCAAGCCAGATTGTGAACAGACGCCAAGCTTTCCACACGCCAGGTAAGTTGCTCCCGTTTTATTTTAAGTTTCTCGAGTCCCACCGACTTTTATCAAACTGAAAGCAATCAAAGCTTAACTGTATGCAATTAGCATGCAAATTTTCACATTTTCCATAAAAGTATCAATATTTATCATTTTCGACATTACTCCCGGGGTAAGCGTCAGTAGATTTCGAACAATTTTTCGAACGTTTTCAAATTTATTCGCTCCCACTGGCTACATTTTGCCATTAATTCAATTAACAATTAGTGCAAAGCTCCCTTACACTGCCTTTTACTTTCTCTAATCAGACAAAAGTTTTTTATCCTATTAAAAAAAATCCAAATCCGCTTTTAGCAATTTTCAAATATCTCTTAATTCCTCAAGCCTCATGACTACCCACAAAGATACACTCCCGGCGTCCCGGGGAATAAACGTGCATTTTAGATTTAACAAAAATATCGATGTAAAGAAATTTTCAAATTTTCCGGCTGAAAAACGTAATATTAAACATTCCCCAAGATGGCCGCCATAGGCGGTACCGCGACCCAAGCGAGCTCAGCGAACAAATTTCTGACCGCTGCGGTCTTTGCCCCGTGCCGCTCAACGTGCTTGTCTAGACACCGCTGGTCCATCAGTTTCATTTGTCAAGTCGGCTGGGATGATGTACTTTTTTCGTGACTAAAACTAAACTTGTTAACTCTTAAAACTCTATTAAGTTGTGTTTAAACATGAACGGTATTACCAAGTGTTGTCGGTTTCTGTATTTTTTAGGTGGTTACACATTTCACCAACAGTTATAAAAGTGTTACAACGTGTTAAGTGCGTGGTGTTGCCCTTTCCCTCACGTTCTGCTAGGCAAACTTCACCCCTTGCCTTTCGACATCTTTTTGGAATCGAAAAAACCCCGCAACTTTGTATCTGCTAAGCTGGTACTGTGTGGAGATACCTGTTATTTACCTTCTGTGGGAGCTGCCAGGAGTTAAAGTGTTGTGGCCGATTAGGTCTTTTGTCGCAACTTACTGGGGGGAGAAAAGTTTTCGTTGTGCCATGCAATAGGTCTTTAATGGCTAAAACAACGAAAACTTTTCTGGGTTCATGGGGTCAACCGGGTTTTGTGGAACCTGCTTCGACTGAAGAACGCGAAGACGCCACAGGCAGGGGTAGAAGTTTCGTCTGTGGACATTGTTGGCTGAGTAAGTTCTTTTTCTATCAAATTTAAATCTTGGCAATTTTTAGTCACTAAACTTCCATCTCTTTTACAGGCTTTCGCTCCGTTATAGGGCCCTTTAGTCCTCCGTCTGCGATCATGCCGTCTTTTCGGAGATTGTTGTTGTTTTGGGGGATCCAAGTGTTCACTCGTTCGAGTAAGACTTTTTTTCTTCTTCCAAAGTGGCTTTCTAACTGTCTTTCCCCTAACCGGAAAGTTAATTTCATGTCGTTTTACTACTTTTTCATCAAATAAGCCATCAGCAGTCGAAATAATTATTAAGACATTACAATTGGTAATATGGTCATGGAATAATATAGACTGGTTTTAAGTGTCTAAGTAGCTTAATTTGTGTAGAAGTTACATTTTTACATGTTTTATTCTTTTTATTTCTTTTTTTTCTAAGACCTTCACGAGAACGCGAGAAGGAGGGAGGAAGAACACTTGGAAGGAAGGTTTCGGTCGTACGAATGACTAAGCAAAAGGGGACCTGGTCGACTTTGGGAAAATTCTTCGTCTCTCCCATCCTGACGTCCCTTCGTCGCTTCGTCTCTAGGCACCGAGAAAGGACACATTTGAGGTTTTTCAGAGAGGGAATTATTTTTCGTATATTACTCACTTCTACAGTGTGCTTTTCGTCTGTTCGTTTTGTGGGACAATTCAAACTTATGTTTTTTACATTTTGGAAATTTCTTGAGTTTGAGCGGAAGGAGCTTCGCTTTTGCTAGCGAGAGCGAAGCTCTTGGATTTGGAAGAATGAAACAGTTCTTGGCCAAGGGTGCTTTATGAGGCGGAATTTTTTTTCAGTTAGGAAAATGCAGTGTTTGGCTAAGTACGTTGTTACACTTTTCCGTTCCCCCCCCCCCAAAAAAAAAACTAATTCTGTTGCCGTTTATTTTGACTTATAGAAGAGGTGCTTTTGGGAAAATGACCCAAGAAGATAACCTAACGGGTTTTGGAAGCCTCTAATGAAGAAACTGGAAACCAGAAGGAAAGGTTCCATCTATGGAAG